>JARJLF010002108.1:0-49997 GCA_029378395.1 Mycena leptocephala | reverse complement strand
GGCGAGGTTCCCTGACATTCACCGACAGGCGTCACGCGCAGCGGTATCCGTTCCGCAGTTCGGAGCGAGATTGCGTACATCAATACCCATGATTCAGAGCCTCAGAATTGGCCTCACGACAAAACATACCATCTCATGTCTGAGCAGGAGATATCCCAGCACGAAGATTTGCCAAAACCGTCCGCTACTCGACCAAGGTCTCCGCGCGTGCTCTAATCAAACCTGTAAGACTCCCTCCCCCACCATCGGCGCCTGCATTCCCGCCGCCCGCGCTCACAGACGCCGATCTCAAGATATACATGAAGCCCTCATAAAGAACGGCTGGCGCATCTGCAATCCCAGGATTCGCCATAGGGAGGCAAGGATGGCTCTCATGGGCTACCCGTCCCTACATCGTGTGTACCGCTTCACAGACTACCACGCGGCGCGGCACTTCCTGCACACGGCTGTGGCGGCAATGCCCCTCCACACATGCAACTCTGGTGCGTCGAATCTGTGCAAGGACTAAGACCGGCTAATCGTGCCCGTCTCAGGCCGGCGCCGAAGTGCGGTTGAGCGACAGATTAGAGTCCACCTACGTGGTGCAGATTCGGTCGATCAGTGAGCTCGCGCCGGGCTCCCCGCGACGGTACGGCATCTCGTTCACGGATGTGCGCTTCGCCATCGAGCTTGAGAATGAGGTTGCTACAAACTGGGTGGGACGCACGGACAACTGCGGGTCCAAGAACAGACATATGCCAAAAACGATGGATGAGGTTTGGAAGTACTACAGTACCAGGCCCGAAACTTGGAGCCAAGACTAAATAAAATTAGCGTCGGCCGACGGATAGATATCGTTTACCCTGTGGACGAAGTTTAGGATATGAAAGCTGCTCCGAGTTCCGGTTAGGTCTGTTGAAAGGGAACTTGACAAGAGAAAAAAAACGACTGTGCTTTCATCACACTACCCGACCCCGACTCGAACGAGGGACCTTCTGAAAGCAGAGCACAGGTCATATACATATGATATTGCAGACGCACACCACTTGGTCTTGCTCTGTGCTGCTGGTGCGGTCTTAATCTTGATTATCGCCCTTTTTCAAAATTTTAGGACTCTGACCAGGAATCCAAGAATAAGGAACTCAGCGCAGATATCAGTTTAACCTGTGGACATCGACTTCTGTTAGGTTTGAAAGGGGGACTTGACAAGAGCGAGAAAAAGAATCGCACCCCATCTTTATGACCCGACCCTGACTGGAACGGGGAACTGAAAGCAAAGCACGGGTTCTACGTAATCTGGAGACGCACACCACCGGGTCTTGCTCTATATCCACAAACCTGCATTTTATACCCGTGTGAGGCCACTCAGTTTTCACAATCAAGCCCTCCAACCGAGTAGTAAATATGCCAACGACCCGGCCGTCTATTTTATGTTATGTACCTAACGAAACGAAAGCAGATTATGGAATAAGATTAGCGTGCATGTCCTCCCCTGCCCTCCCCTTCACCGTCCATCATATGTATGTATGTACACTCCATCCTCTGCAACCTGGACCCACGAAACGAATGTACTGCGCACTAGATCAGACTACTGCCTTTGAACTCTCATCTCTCATCTTCCAATGTATTTGAGCTCGAGGTAGCGTGCGGGCAGGCTGTGCGTTGGGTCAGTAAATACGAGGGATGGAAAAAGAATACACACTAAACAATCCCCGCAAACGCCCCACTCAGCTCGAACCCAATGTCCCCTCCAAACGGATTCGCACTCCCCCCCACCAGCGCACCGATCTTGCCGATATACTGGACGTCCGAATTAGTCATTCCCTTTACATAACACAAGCGGAGAGAAAGACACCCACCCAAATCTGCGCCATCCCCATCGCCGTCCCCAGCGTGCCAAACAAAAACGCCACAAGCGCCGCAATACCGACGGGCGTCTTGTCCTGCCTATTCCAGGTCTCCGCAGCGTTGTACTGCGCCCAGTCGCCCTTGCGGAAGTCAAAGTGCTCGAGGAGGACGACGACGACGAAGATGGAGAGCCAGTACCCGAGGACGTTCATAAAGTCCTCGAGGGAGGAAGAGAAGGAGTTGGCGCCCGCGATGGCGATGGGGATGTACTGCGCGCGTGTGAGTCTTATGTATTGTAAAGGGAAGGAAGGGAAGGGAGGAGGGAGGAATGCACGATAGCGGTGATAACGATGGGCCAGATGAGCCGCGGGACCTTGGCGAGCCACACGCCGATGACGCTGATCGAGAGGCCCATCGAGTAGACGTCTGCACCGCAGCTCATTAGCATCCCGCCCTTTTCTGGAGGAAGAAACGGCACGTACTGATAATGTTATTCGCCACCACGCTCAGCACCAGCAGAACTTGCCAAAGTTCCCCACGGCGGGAACGAGCACCGCGCCGAGCAGCCCGCCGAGCTCGTCCGCTGCGTAGGCCGCGGCCCAGGCGTCGTTCGAGGGCGCGGGCCCACCGGCGACGCACATGATCGCGGCGCTGAGCCACTGGATGAGGACAAGCGGGAAGATGAGGCCGGCCTGGGGAGAAAGGGGCATTAGTGTCGTGGCTCGTTGTGCGAGGAGGAAGGAGGAAGACGAAGACGAAGGGGAGAGAGGGAGGCGGGCGAGACTGCGCGACGGGATCTACATGGAGAGCAATGCCTGCGAGCTCAGCCCGTCGCGCAGTACCATCCTCGTCCTCATCCACAGCTCGCATCCACACCCCATAGCGCGCGCATCCATCTCCGGCCTCGAATGCCACCCCCTCGTCCCCGTCTCCGCCCTTATCTCTCCGCCCTCGTCTCCCAAAAAAAAAAAAAAAAACACCGGCACTCACATAAGTCCACGCAAACGTCTTCCACGCCGGCGTCTCCGCAGGCTGGTACACGTTGCAGTCGCTCGCGAGCGACACCCACCCGACCGCGAAGCCGAAGATGACACCCATGAAGGAGAGGACGTTGGAGGCTTCGGCTTGGCCGCTGTGAGGAGGAGGGTTAGCGGTGGGTTAATAGGGAAGCGGGGGAGGGAGGAAGGGGAAGAAGGGGAGGGCGAGAGGGAGGGGAGGGCGAGAGGGAGGGGAGGGAGGGAGGGAAGAACAGAGGCCATTGGGAGATGGAGATGAGGACGGGGAGAGCGCGGGAAGAGGGAAGCGGGGAAGGGAGGAAGACAAGCACAAGCAGCTATCTCTGCGTGTCGCCGAGTGCGGTTCAGAGCGTATCCTATGTACACCGAGGACGCCTCCCTCGCGGAAGGTGCGCACGGCGCCACGCACGCATCGTGCGCCTATCTCCTTCCTCCTTCCTCCTTCGCCTCCATCACCATTGTACTCCCTCCCGTCCACCACACTCGCACTCGTACAAGAACCAATAACGAAAGAACAAACAACCCACTCACGTCCCCATTGGCACATTAACCAAATGCTTCGCCGCGCACCCCAGCACCACAAAGAACGTGATGGTCGGTCGGGATCCAGGACCACTTCTCGTAGATGTGCACGTATTTGTAGCCGAGCATGCCGAGGGCGTGGGTTATTATCTGGAAAAGAGAGGAGCGTAAGCGTCGCGAGAATGAAAGCAGCAGACATGAGAGAGTGGGGAGAATGAACAGGGAAGGAAGGGAAAGCACATCCGAACCCGAAGGTGGAGTTAGATGGTGGGGATGCGCAGAGCCAGACGTCCCATGACATCCGACACCTCACGCGCGCGGATGACGCCCGCCGGCTACCTCCAGGCCGCGCGCGCGCTTTCCCAGAGCCACAAAACCGCCGACACCGACACCGACGCTGTCCCATTTGTAGCGTTGCCCCGCAAGACTCGACGCCTCACGCTACCTCCTCCTCCTCCTCCTCCTCCAGTACGGCGAGCCGGAAGCATCTACCAGCGTCCGCCCGGTATCGGTATGAGCCCCTCCTCACGTGCGTCTCCGTCCGCAGACCCACAAGCACCCGCAGGTATCTGCTCGCACGGCGGATCCAGGGCGCACCGAAAATAGGGGAATCGGCACGGAGCGCGGCGGAGTGGGTTTCGGGGTTCGGGGTTCGTGTACATGTACACCTTCCCCGGTCTGCGCTGACCAAAATTAACAGGCAAAGAAAGAGGAAGCGTATTCGGCAACATCTTGAAACCGCAACTCACCATTTCGTATTTGGCAGTCGGTCACCGCAAAGTGGTTTCCCAAGTTGGAGTAGGGCACCACATGCGTCCATTTCCATGCGTATGCGTCCTGGAATCTGAATCCTAGCCGATCCTAGCCTGTTCCACGGAGCTACCGCACTTCCACAGAGTGATTGCCGGGTGGATTTGAAAAGAGGAACCGGGCCGCGGGGCGGCGCCGAGCTTGGCGCCGGTTGTGAAAGGGGAGCGCGCTGGCGGGCAGTTTACTTAGATTGAGGGAGTGCGACGGAAGGCGGGCGCCTGTCCGTGAGAAAGGGCGCTGTCATGGAGCGCCTGTGCGTGAGAAATGGCGCTGTGCTGGCGCCATTTGTGAAAGAGATGCCGGCAGGTGGGCGGGTTCAATTGGAAGCAGGCGGTCCGAGGGGAGGACTTGAGACGGTGCCTTTCGTGGGAACGGGCGGTGGCGGTGAGTCATGGGCGCGATTGTGAATTGTAAGTGGGTGGTTGGACGACAACAGACGCTAAGAGGCTTATTTGGGGAAGAGGCTGTGGTGTCATCAAGGCGCGCCTTGATTACAAGATTGGATTGTGGCGGCCGCCCGGGGGTTGCGAGTCACTCGCACGAAGAAGTAGAGCCATCGGCAGCGAGTGGCGCGCCATTTGATGGCAGGCGGTCGGCGGGCGGAGCGTGAGAAAACACGGTCGGCGCGCAATCATCTGTGAACGCCGCGAGCTTTCTGGGATCGATCTCGCGCGTTTCTTAGCGGAAAATCCCAAAACAAATGTGGGACGGATGGTAGGATACAGGGAACGTTGCCTATGTATCTCGTACATATATCTGGGTCCACGGGAGATCACTATTACGCCAAAGGCGGTGGAAAACCATGTTTTTAACCCCCCCAATGAATTCACCGCTCAATAATGTGGTGCTTGACGTAGAAACTTGGGAGGAAGTAGTTTTGTATCATATTTACCATTTGAGTCCATACGCGACAGGTAAAACCGACGGGCAGACAGTTTTTTCCACGGGATGATCCAGAAATCCATGGTTGATTTCGGACTGCCTTGAAAAAAACCACCCTCCAAGGCGGGGCTTTGTGCGATGGGAAGCAAAAGCAAAAGTGCTCGGGGGGTGTCATATGAGCTAGGGAGGGGATTGTTACCTCCAATTTAATGCTAAAACCTGATTTTTCCGTTAAGTATTGGTGAAGAAACCAATTGTTGCTACGCGTTCGCAGTTCGGGGGGCCGATAATACCTAGGACCAATCGCAATGCCATCACTGGCATTGGTGTAGACATGGTTGCTGTTGTGCAGAAGCTGACAGACTTGAAAGCCGTAAATGAACGTTGGGTTTTCCACTTTCATGTCGATCCCGAAACACACCAATTCCAGCGCATTTTCTGGATGTCTCAGAAACAGGTTTCCCTTGCCCAACGCTTCAGCGATGTGGTCATTAACGATATCGCCATGCTTTGCAGCATGTATGGGATGCCGCTAAACATGTTCGTTGTCATTAATCACTTCTTCAAAACTCGTAGTATTGCTTATGCGCTACATTCAAGTGAAACGGCAGATGAGCATGAATCGGCTCTCAGTCGCTTGTTCAGTGTTCTTCCACAGCACCTGGACCACGTCTTTTTCTCCGATTGGGATGCTGGGCTCTATGTTGCTGTAGGTTGCTGCGATTCTTCCGAAATCGCATTTCATGCTCGTTGTTTGCATCATCTCGACGGCAGTGTTATCTCGAAACTTGCAGGACAACTCGGTGCTTGACCCCAACCATTTTGCGAGGCATTTTGGCGCGTATACTATGCATTTTCTCCCGAAGCTTTGAACCGACTTGGCAGCAACTCCTACTCGACTATCCCACAGCAGCTCCGTACCTCGAGTCCGAACTATGGCCATGCCGTGATCGAAGGGCATTCACTGCGTTCCGACCCATCCTAGACTCAACTGAGGCTAGTTGCTGTAGGTTGTCCTAGATGGACTGAGGTCCATGTAGGTCCCTACCCAGCCCACCATCTATCCGACTACACACAATGTATGTCTGGCTTTACGAGTACCCAGTAAGGCCCCTACACTCAGGTCAGTGTAGATGAGGGTAGCTCGTGGAAGGTGAGGGTAGCTCCCTAAACTCAGCTGCACAGACCTAGACTTCCCTTTCAATGTTGTTTTCGCTGCACAGATTACTCGACGGAATGGCCTGGCGAAGAAGTTATTTTGAGAACAACAAGTTTTAATCTCAAGTTGCTCTGTGCGCTGTGATCCTCAAAATTCAACCGCGCTTGGATGAGTTGTCATGCGAATTTCGGACAGTTTCATGGGAAGAACTCATGGAACATTTCCATCATCCAATATTCTGAGCAACCACATCGCTTGTGTAGGTGGCTACAAGCACCTGTTACAACCTACATAGATCCCCCAGACCTAGACCTACCTGAGCCAACCTAGCCAGAGCTAGACAGACCTCCACAGACTCTTCTCTAGGCACCCAGACTCAAGAGCCATAGCACTAAGATTTAGTCTATGGACTCAATCATCGATGTAGCTACTTCTAGGTTCCTACACTCAGGCTGAGTCTAGGAAGGGTCGGAACACAGTGATTTGCCTACATCTTCCACCGCTTCACCTGCGGTGTACGGACTTCGGGCTGAGTCGAAAGCGAGAATAGAATTAATAAACTCATCGGCAACTCGAAGACTCCGCCGATCGAACTAGTGAGTAATCTAATCAAGTGTGCTGAGGATCAGGATGACTTGGAGAGGCTTCATGTTCGAGAAGTGATTTCCTCATCTCCTCTGGATTTTGAATGCTTGAGAACTTATTTTTTGCCCAGACAAACTGCTGTCGTCATCTAGTGTTGTTGGCAGAATCCTGCCATTCTGCCATTTGTTATGTTATGTTATGTTATGTTATTCAGTTTGGTTACTGCATGCGGCCTGGAAGGGCTATGGTAGCAGTAAAAGTAAGTGTGTTGTAGCGTAAACTAGTTCTGGTTCGGGTTTGTATAGGTATTTTAAGTTTGCAGAGAGAGAGGTAAAAATGGAGAGTATTGGGGGTAAGGTAAGGTGATAAGTCGTAGCGCAGCGGTGGTAAGTGTAACAGTTTGGGTAGCTCGGGAGGAAGGAAAGATATATTATAGTGATATAAGGTAGTAAGTGTCCGAGAGAGAGAGGGGGAGAGTGAGAGAGAAGTAAAAGGAGAGAGTGGGAGGGGCATTGGCTTACGAAAAGCGTACCGTCGCCTCGATGAACTTCGTCAGCGGTTTAAGCAGTTTGGGTTCGGTGAGGAGAGGGGATAAGTGGAGAGGTCCGAAGAAGCCCGCCGCCCTGGAAGCCTCGTGGAGCGGTCGGCGTAGGTGTTCCCATGCCGGCCAGTCCAGGAGGTAGTGTGCTCGGGTTTCAAATGGTGCTCCGCATGCATCGCATCCCGGTGAGGCCGTAAACCCTGACTTGAAGCGATGTGCATTCAGGAAGGAGGGGCCGGTTCGGAGTTGGGAGATGGAGGAGGTGGCCTTGCGCGTGAGGGCCCGGCAGAATGGCAGGCAGAATGACGCAATTGGATTGGAGTCAGCAGAATGCGGCACAATGTGCCTTGGCGGACTTTAAACGCAGTCAGAAACTTGTGTGCTTTCAATTTTTTGTTTAGATTATCTTGCCGTTGTCCCATATTTCCACTGATGGCAATCGAATGATGCACATTGCCGCTCAAATCTATTCTTTCTGTACTCCCCCAATGTCTACAGAGACCTTATTCCCTGGCTGAATTCCGCCTAGCCTGTACACAAACCACTTTGAATGTATCAACAAGAAAGACAACAAAGCGAACCACTACAGTGAAGTGTTGAACTTTGCGAAATTGGACCAAATTGATCGTGGCCAGTTAATGACAACAGATGAAGATAGTCTTGATGTGGTAGGCAGAGACACTGCGATGAGCTGGGACATTGAGGACCTCCTGGAGAGCAAGAATATGGTTAAAATCTCATTCTTTTTCGGTTGTAAAAGTCTCTTAGATAGAAAATGCGACAAAATGATGTGCCAATTCTGCCAAATTCTGCCCATATTCTGCCTACCATTCTGCCGATCTGCCTGGCTTAATGACCCCAAATCAATTTTGCCCCCTTGACTAATACAGAACAACCTTTGATAGACCGTCTTTGTCACGGAGAAGAGTCGTATTTGTGCACCCCGGTGTAGTGCAATGATGTGAAGGCAGGAACAACATGTGCAATGCTTTACAATAATATCAGAGTTGATACTGTGACGACGAGTTGTAGATAACGAATTAATTGTACATTACTTACTACTTAGTTACTTTACTTATCTCGTCTACTGTACATATCCTGCACGTTTGTTTGCTTTAGTTGTATTTAGAAGTAGATGACTAATCTATCTTCCTTTGTCACACCACTTCATGTTCGTTCGTCGCGCCCTCTCGTAGGAGCTCGAGCGATCTGTGTGCATACACGTAGATCCTCGCTCCGGCTAGGCACCCACTACTGCCTACCTCTCTAGGTTACAAGAGCCCTGTCCAGGGTCGCACGACTCCTTAGCTAGGATTACAGGCTCGAGCGCCGAATGCGCACGCTCGCCTTCAGGCTAGATATCATTATCGTGAAAGGTTCTCGCAGAACCTTTCCTCGAGTCTCCTCTTGTGAGAAGCCCCTAGCACCGAAGCTGCACCGCTTCACAGATACTTACCACTGTGAGAAATGCACGGAACCTAGGAGATTATCAAGGCCATGCTTTTTGAAAGCTTCGGTGTCAGCGCCTTTTGTTTTGCCGGCCTCGTCATAGCTCCAAACAAGATCACTGAAGGCCTTCCAACAACCATCAACATAATCCATCGGGAGGTCAACGGCACACCGAGGAAACTGCCACAAATTTCCCCCTAGAGGACGATACCTTTTCTGCAGTACTGTACCCACAGCAAGGGGGACCAGATCCACGAAATCCGCACTATACCTCGAAGTTTTTTTCTCAGAGAAATCGGAGACCCCTCCCCCTCTCCAAAAAAGGAAATTCCCTTCTTAGGAAGGGATTAAATGTTCTGGAAACCTCTCAGCAGGCATATTGCAGGTACCAGAGGCAGCTATTATGCTCTAGATGGTTTCCCAGTGGTTCTAGACTGGTCAGATACATAATTTCATGGAAATAAAACCCTCGCCTCCTGGGCCCACTGCCAGAGCACGTGATCAGATACTGCATTTGGAGAGGCTGTGCTCAACTGATAACGACTGATCAACCAAATACGGCAATAATTTACCCCCCCTCTAACTCAACAACCACTTCACTTTCCACCTGAGGCATATTGAAAACAGTCTCAGAATTTGACTACATTGAAAAATTCTAGACTTTGATCCCCCTTGACCCACAGACATAATATTCACCTGACAGTCAAGAAACCGCAGTCCACATCACAACTGAAAATGGGATGTGAGGAGTGGCTGTGTTCCAGCCACTGCTCTCAGGTGTTAAGCCAGTAATATCGAATATTGCCGAGTTTAAAGTTTAAAGAGTTTCCCATCACGTGAAGTGCTGGAGTAACACGACGTTAAGAAAGGTCACTTAGCTCAGTGGATAAGACTCAGGATAAATTTCAAGCCCAGCGTGGTCCCATTTCGGAACGTGCCAGGTTGTAGTCTACAGTACATCGGTGGTTAACCTTCGGGTTAGAGCATCTTAGCACAAATGGGAAGGTCCCGGGTCCGATTCCCGGAGTGACCATTCTTTTAACCCTTTTCCACCTTGATCATGTAATCACACTCACAGTGGCCTGAATATGTCTATAGAGTCCGGTAATTTTGGAGGTACAGATTACATCCAATACAGATCAATATACATTACACATATACACACGAGGCACACACGAGGCAATTTCTCCGAGCCATCAATAAGCGAGTAAACCACTGTTCATGAGCACCTGCAGCTTATAAATTTTAAGCAGTGGGGCATGCCCCTGTGTAATGTCTTAAAGAGTGCAGTCCTCCTTTCATGCATTTTATATGTTTGGACATACTTGGTAGTTCCTGACTCATTCTGACTGAGAATGGCTTGCAATAGGTCATTGTGCCTTAGATAGTGACTGTGGATGGCCATGAACTGCCATCTGCAGTTGGTTGAAGTCAAACTGACTCAAACTCGGAGCCAGTTTGAGTCAATTTCCATATGTGGGTTCCTCAGTCACATGTCAATGTTGTAGCCAGGATTGATATTAACAGTTTGAGTTAGTCTGAGTAAAAATCAGGGGAAATCGGAATTAAATAGAACAATGATAATTGCATAACACTTGGATGCATTTGAACGAAAAAAGAGTGCCACAAATGTATTACATCAGAGCATCCATATTTTTGGATTTTGTAAGTTGTAAGTAAATGAGATGATAAATAATGGGGACCATGAAAAACTGTGAGCCCATAACAAAACCCATCTCAGTCGAAAGAGAGCATCCCTGAGAGCATGAGTTGAATCTAAACCTGAGGTTAGTGTTGACTTGCAATTAAAACCTGGCACATACCATATTCAGGGACTGTTTCCAGATGGCTTTCAGCTGCTTGATCCTTCCTCTGAAGCCTTTGGTCGTGCAATCAGCTATTGAAGTTTGCTACTGCTATGAACTGCTAGAGATTTCCGGGATTGATGGAATCTAAGTAGACTAATCCAGAAAGAATGTGAGCCCAGAAGTGTACAGGTTATATGAATGTTTGATAGATCATGTATACCTCGTATACTGTAGCATTTCAATCAATTCGTATGTCACGTGCCACAGCAGGCAAAATATACGAAAATCTTCGTACATGTCACGGGTCACCGAAGGGATCTTCGAACATGCGAAACAAGTCACAAAGTTGGTGAAAAATGGCCCAAAAAATCAATTTCGCCTCCGCTGCATGTTTTGCTTCAAAAACCTTCAAAAAAGTTGACTTTGAACTAAATCAGTTCAACATACCTTCGAATTCTTCTTCCCATTACCATATCCACGCGTTTCCTCATGCTGGGAAGGTTTTCCGACCCAACGGGACATGCCGAACATACAAATTTTTCCTTGCGTCACGGTCTGCTCGGCCGATATACAAATATCGAAGTTCGAGTTTTTGGGTCACGCGTCACAGCTGATTAGAATTGAACGAAATGCTACAGTACTTTCGGATACTTCTGGTATACTGCTCGTATATCTGGATTTGCTTACCTGATACGTGACCAGACATATATCCTGTAGACTTTCGAACACTCATACCTCAATGACATTGCAAGGCAAGCGCAAAGATCACGGGTGTGACCATCATGTCACAGCGTGTTTTTCTTTGCCTCACGCAATGTGTCTCCTCACCTAACAATATGGACACTTGCAACGAGATCTATGCCAGTCTTTCCATGGTTCCCAGCCTCTGTGACTCTATCGGCATGGAAAAGGGGATGCAATTCATCTGATTGGCTGCCCATCTCAAAGACAAGATCATAACAGCCTCCTTCACATGACGCCGCAGAGCCACCAGCCGATATCCCTGATGACATATGCAGCAGGTGTCGAGGAGTTTTTATTCTGTCGAAGTACGATCAGTTAAGTTGACAATGGATAGCTCTTTTAGATGGGTGGGCAGGATCTGTTATTTACAGGCTTTCACCATGGAGCACTGAGAAGCCTTGGTGTGCTGGGGGGTATGGAGTTCGCTCCTTTTCAGCCTTCCAGGGTCTGATAACTCAGTTGCATATCCTGTACAGGCTCCTTTTGAGGGAGGACAGGAGTTATGGATAGAGTCGCGTTTCTTTCTCTGGGCATTGCTCTATGCAGTGGGTGGGGTTTTCTATGGCGTGGTTTTATTTCTCTGTTTTATCTTCTTCTCTGTAAAATGTGCAGGACCTCGGGGCCTGTTTCGAATCTTGTAGCCTAAACTCTGCAATTCCCTTCCTTTGGGACCCCTTTCTTTATGTCTCTGCTTGAACCTCAAGGCAAGTTATTTGCTGACGAGGTGACCATGCCGGTTGGTAGATGGCTATGAGGACTGGATTTCTCTGAGTTGTCCCAAGTCAAAGACCAATTTGCCTTCTGATACTACTCGGTTGGAACAGTTACACGCTAACAGGATTTCTGTTGCTGGCTGTTTAGATACCACTCCACCTTCGGTATGTGGTGTTTTATCGTTTCAGGATCTCCTATGGTGTGGTTCATTTAGTCACCACCAAAATGTGACAAGTCCCAAAATCGGCTGGAGGCCGGAATTTTTTTGAATGTGTACCTCTGCGGCCATTCAGCAGCATCAAATGTACTGGGGATCCATCTTTTCTGTCCCAGTTCTGAGAGTATACACGCTCAACCACAATTTCATGCCTCAAAATCAGCGAAACATCTCGGTCGATGGACATGTATCGTGAGGTACTGCACTAGGATGAGGACTCATAAAACATAATTTCATGTCTGCAGGTTGAATTTGAGGTCTACATACATGTTCTGAAGGGGTTGCAGAGCCTGTTGACATATAGGAGGCTGGTTTGCGTGGGCAGTCCCAATTTGGGCCGATTGAAATTTTATAAGTCCCTCAGTTTTGAGTCTAATAAAAATCGGTCTTGGGAAAAGTTTCCCCTTGTTGAAAGAAGTCTTTTCACAAGAGGAACAAGAAGTTGGATTTTTTTGAAGGAGCAGTAACAGTTGTCACAGAGTGGTGGTGACTAAGTGAACTGCACCATATACAGTCATTCCGCGGTCCTTGCAACAGGTTTAGGAAATCCCGTGTTTTTGGCGCAAAACTAAGGTTTAGGATCGAGACTGAATGCATAGGTAGTATCTATACACTCATAGACCTAGGCCATGCAAAAAATCCAGGGTTTCCCATCAATTTTAAAGTATTCTTGGCCAATCGGTGGGGGGCCAATTTTCTTGGCATCACTGGTCCTTGCAAATCTGCAGAAACTGGATCGGTATAGTGGTCTCGACCAAAAACTTGAGTTGCAATGTGAAAATATAGTGCTAGTGGTTCCCTATGTCTTCACACAAACTTCTCAAGTGTTTAGATACCCTGTTCCATGCTAGAACTGACCGTGCTCTGAGCCCACCATTGGATGGAAAGATAGTATTTTTTACTGACTTGCTGTATTTTTTTTGTGCCACAACCCATGATACTGTTTGTATTCATGTTTCACTGCATTCAACACATTGTTTGTGCATGTTTTTACCTCACGTGAGCACAGTGTATGGATGATTGGTTCATTCCACACACCTGGGCTATCCAATGACCCCAGAGTTTTTTATAGCATAGAAATATGAATCAGTATAACCCTCCATTCATTTTGTCTGGTGAAACAAACAATGTAGAGGGGATAGTTGGGTTTCCTGCAAATCTGGCCCATTTGGTGCTGATTACATAATTACTGCACACTCTATGTGCCCGAAAATAATGTGGGAGGTGCATCAGACATGAATGAAGAGATATGGTACAAAAAATGGCAAAGAAATATATTTTTAGGGCCTAGGAAAAAGATTTGCAAGGACCGTGGAATGACTGTACAACCTGGTCCTTTTTCTGGTCAGAGTTCCCTCCCAGAAGTGACTAATTGGCCACTCCTTGTGCTCTGGGTCTTGTGTTAACCTGTACTTTGTGGTACTTCGTTTTGTGTCCGTCTTGTGTCCAAAGATGGAGGAAGAGTTTCTTTCTTGGTGTCAAGACAAGCCCTGGGTCGACCTGGTATTGGCGGGACAGTGAATAATCCAGCCGGGACAATGATCGAATAACCCGGTCCTGAGTGATCGTGACAGACAACGAGAGGACAGCACTGAACAACCCGACTCTGAAGGGGAAGTTTGACTGTAGCCGTCAAGGCGGGATGTTGTGAGACTCATGAGAGGTAGTGGGGTAACCGCCTAGTCACCAAACTCGAGGAGATCTCGAGGAGAAGTTAATGTGCGTACGAGTGTCGTTTGTGGTCATGGTGAGAAAGCGCTGCACTGTTGTCAGGTCAAAGTAGACTTGATATTAGACGAGGTAGAATCTAAGGTACATGTAGATTCTACCAAGTTTATATATTGTATCCCCTGAAACTGATGGTTGACTCTTTATGAAATAGCAGACGCTCCTGGGTGTTCGATCCTGGCAACGGGTGATCGGGGTATCCTGATCGTCGTTTCGGTTGGGCGTGAAGACAAATTGAATAACCCCTGGTTGGTTATTCCGAGTCTTGATCGTTGTTAATCTCCAATAGAGAATACAGATAACCCCCTGGTCGGTTATTCCATCTGTGTCGTCTTGTCCTTGGTTGCAAATATGTTTAGATATTTGCCAATCTCGTTGCTTCGATAACCCGGGATGCCCGGGGTTAAGGCTGAGCAAAAATGTTGAAGGCATGCCAAATCATGACACTCGGCTTGTGAAAGCCTTAGGAATTTAGGTGGGGAAATACAAGATACCATTCTTGAATAATATGCTAGGTTTTTATACTCTTTGCCCAGCCACTGGCACATCATCCCGACATGCGTTCTTCATTCTAGACACAGCCTTCAGCCCACAAGGTAGCTCCTACCCCCTTTTGGCCTGAAGGAGTCCACTTTCCTCCTCACCTCTGTTAGTGAAGTGCTCATTGACGGAGGTACTCCTTTAGCACCATAATCGGCCTGGTTGAGCTCCTCTTGTGTCGTAGAACTTGTTTCCCCTTTGTCCTGATACTTTTCCTCAAGTTGGTTATCTCCTTTCCAGTGTTGATTGATTGATTGATTGATATTCACTTGTGTTACTACATGTGGCCAGTGAAGGCTATGGTAGCAGAGATAATGGTGTCTAGGGGGGGAATACGGTGATGGGTGTTATAGCGAGGACTTTTTAAGAGTACGGAAGCGAGGTAAAATTGGGGAAAGCTGTTCTGGGCGGTATTCGATGGGTGATATGAGAGGATAGCGTGGTTGGGTTTCAACGAACATATGTGGGGTGGTAGAGGAGACCATTTTACAGCACAGTTCTCGAGTTGGTCGAATTCTTTCACTGCGGAATTCGTTCCCTTGTTGCGTTGGTGTCGTTTTTGATTTTTTTCACCCATTTCTCCTTGTCGGAATTCATCTCCTCTTCCTTTCGGTACCATTCTTGACTTGGTTGGCCTATTCCTCCTTAACGGAATTCATCTCATCATATTGGTACCATTCTTGACTTGGTCAGCCTATTCCTCCTTAACAGAATTCATCTCCTTGTCATATCGGTACCATTATTGACTTGGTTGGCCTATTCCTCCTTGATGGAATTCATCTCCTCATCATATTGATACCCTTCTCGACTTGGTTGGCCTACTCCTCCTTGATGGCTGTTCTCCGAGCTCCATATCCATACCCTACTCGTCCTATAACCAATTGTTACCACGTTCAGTGCCTGGCTCAGCTTTGCCAGTGAGGCGAGGCAGAGGGGAAGCACAAGGCGGGGTGCAAATGGCAAGGCGGAAATGCAAGGCAGAGGACAGGCACGAGAATGGATTCGCTTTTTATGACCACACCTTTACCAACACTTATCTCATTGTGTATTCGTTTCTGCTGGCGTTCTTGTTCCAGCGGCGCGAATGGCAAGGCGGAAATGCAAGGCGGAGGACAGGCGCGAGGCGGCGGCACAAGTGGCGAAGCAGGGGTGCAAATGGCGAAGCAGGGAAATGGAAGGTATGGGCCTTCATATAGGTGGAGTCACGAAGACAATTGGGTATTTGGTATAGTCGATGGAGTAGTGTTTTGCGTGAAGAATGGATTCACTTTTTATGACCACACCTTTACCAACACTTATCTCGTTGTGTATTCGTTTCCACTGGTGTTGTGTATTCATTTCCGCTGGCATTCTTGTCCCGGCTGCTCTGTTGAATTTCTTTTCCCGCCATCTGTCTGTACTATTTTTATGTCCCCTGTTTCGGTCTTCTCTCATTGTGCATTCAGGTGGTCACCAGAGTCGACACATAGTGGAGGCTCACACCGCATTGTTGAGTTTCTTTCGGGTGTGTTGTCAGGTGCATGGCAAATATTCGCTCAGTCACTGCAATCTATAGAGCTTAGAATCTTCTGTGGCTCCTCGGAACTTGTCCTGAAAGTTATGATATTTCCGAGGGATACTATTTGTTAAGCAGAAAAATTCATCACCAACTGTTTACAGTGTTTGAGGAGGAACCAATGGTCTGACTGAATATCAAAGGTGCAACTTGCCACTCCTGCCAGGCAGCCAGATGGATAGATAACCCCATCCAGGTTGGCTGCCGTTTGGGTGCCTGAGATGTACAGCCTTGAAATGGGTGAGTTTGTTGAGAATGCTGGGACAGTGGTGTAGCACAGTATATTTCAACGGTGTGTTACAGAAAGTGGGACCAGGTCAAATTAATATATTATTCTGAATTTTGTACCAAACAAAATTCATCCTGAATAGCACAAGTGCAACCTACACTAATAGCATATGTGGCCCACAGGAAGTGGGTGCTTGCCTAACAACACTACAACAATGTCTACAGAGAGGCCAAGAGAGTTCAGTAATCTGTTACATGTATAGCCAACATCCATTATGTATTTCTGAGTCTGCACTAAATAAAATCCGATGTTTCAAAAAGGAATGCCACTCCCCAGGTTTGAACCCAATCCACATCATTATGCATTAAACATACACACGAGGGAAACACAAGGCAATTTCTCCGAGCCATTGATAAGCAAGCTACCCACCGCTCATAAGTGTTTGTGGCTTATGAGCTGATAAGGAGTGGGGCATGCCCCCTGTGTTACCTCTTACTTCAATTCATCTACATTTGCACACTGAATCTCTCGATTAAGTGGATCAATCTGAATATGACCTGCTCTATTCAACCTTGAGGAATTGGAATATGCATCACACGCTATTCACAATTCTCGTTGTCCTAAATCTGCTGAGCTTCACTAGCCGATATGTTGATTACAACTTGCTCTGATATTCAGCAACCCTCTAAGTCATGAGTCTAGGGTCCGGTTTGCAGCTAGCCTTCTTAAATATCTTGATCATCCTCCCCACTTATCTTGAACTGATTCATTTTGTAAATTGCATTTATTGAATTCTAACCAACTTGTTTCTTGGCACACCAAATTATCTGGTCACATAACAGGTGTCAAGAAGATATGACACAGGTGCTTCTTGGTCCCACGTCCAAAGAAGAAGCACTGCGAAACACCAATAGTTATTATAGCAGGTTTTGAGCACAGTGGAAGGGGAATGCTCTGATTATACTGTAATATGATGGTTGTCATTGGGTTGCTTCCTACCTAAGTACTTCTGAAGGTTGCACAGGAAATATCCAACAGGGGTATGTGAGGGGCCAATATAAAAAAATTCACAATCAGACTCACTCCTATGCATCTTTTTCATTTTCCACTGAGACAGGAAAACTCACACACCTCTCCAACAGCATGCCAACTATCTCTGTGTGGCCTTGAGCAGCAGCAGCCTGCAATGAGCTCCCATAGTATCCCCCTGCTGCATTGACGTCAGCACCCTTTTCAAGAAGCATGCTGACAATCTCTGTGTGGCCTCGAGCAGCAGCAGCCTCCAATGGGCTCCCATGTTTTCCCCCTGCTGCATTGACGTCGGCACCCTTTTCAAGAAGGATGCTGACAATCTCTGTGTGGCCTTCATCAGCAGCAGCCTGCAATGGGCTCCCATACAATTCCCCTGCTGCATTGATGTCGGCACCCTTTTCAAGAAGCATGCCAACAATCTCTGTCTCACCTGTAGCAGCAGCAGCCTGCAATGAGCTCCCATATACGCCCCCTGCTGCATTGACGTCAGCACCCTTTTCAAGAAGGATGCTGACAATCTCTGTGTGGCCTTCATCAGCAGCAGCCTGCAATGGGCTCCCATACAATCCCCCTGCTGCATTGATGTCGGCACCCTTTTCAAGAAGCATGCCTACAATCTCTGTCTCACCTGTAGCAGCAGCAGCCTGCAATGAGCTCCCATATTCGCCCCCTGCTGCATTGACGTCGGCACCCTTTTCAAGAAGGATGCTGACAATCTCTGTGTCGCCTTGAGCAGCAGCAGCCTGCAATGAGCTCCCATATCTTCCCCCTGCTGCATTGACATCGGCACCTTTTTCAAGAAGGATGCCGACAATCTCTGTGTTGCCTTCAGCAGCAGCAGCAGCAGCCTGTAATGAGCTCCCATATTTTCCCCCTGCTGCATTGACATCGGCACCCTTTTCAAGAAGCATGCTGACAATCTCTGTGTGGCCTCGAGCAGCAGCAACCTGCAATGAGCTCCCATATTCGCCCCCTGCTGCATTGATGTCGGCACCCTTTTCAAGAAGGATGCTGACAATCTCTGTGTGGCCTCTAGCAGCAGCAATCTGCAATGGGCTCCCTTGTTCTCCCCCTGCTGCATTGATGTCGGCACCCTTTTCAAGAAGGATGCTGACAATCTCTGTGTGGCCCGCAGCAGCAGCAGCCTGCAATGGGCTCCCATAGAATCCCCCTGCTGCATTGACATCGGCACCCTTTTCAAGAAGCATGCCGACAATCTCTGTGTGGCCTCGAGCAGCAGCAATCTGCAATGGGCGCCCATGTTCTCCCCCTGCTGCATTCATGTCAGCAGCCTTTTCAAGAAGGATGCCGACAATCTCTGTGTGGCCTCGAGCAGCAGCAATCTGCAATGGGCTCCCATGTTTTCCCCCTGCTGCAGTGATGTTGGCACCCTTTTCAAGAAGGATGCTGACAATCTCTGTGTGGCCTTCCACAGCAGCAGCCTGCAATGGGCTCCCATAGAATCCCCCTGCTGCATTGACATCGGCACCCTTTTCAAGAAGCATGCCGACAATGTCTGTGTGGCCTTCCACAGCAGCAATCTGCAATGGGCTCCCATTTTCTCCCCCTGCTGCATTGACGTCGGCACCCTTTTCAAGAAGGATGCCGACAATCTCTGTGTGGCCTCCAGCAGCAGCAATCTGCAATGGACTCCCATAAATCCCCCTGCTGCATTGATGTCGGCACCCTTTTCAAGCAGAACGCTGGCAATCTCTGTGTGGCCTTCAGCAGCTGCAGCTTGCAATGGGCTCCCATGTCCTTTCCCTGCTGCATTGACGTCTACACTCTTTTCAAGAAGGATGTGCAAAATCTTCATGTGGCCATAGTATGATGCTACAATGATTCTGGGGTTTCTGAATGTTGTGGCAATGGTGCCTCTTCCAGCAGAAACTTTGCAGTCTCCACAAGGTTTGCGCCTGCTGCAATCCACAATGCAGAGGCCTTGATGGCCAATGTGGATAATTCCATGGCTGGGAGTTCCAGTTATTTATCCAGGAGAACTCTTATGATTCAATTTTGCTTCCATTGAAAAGCCTGGCTCAGAAACTCCAAAGCATTTTCCTGAGTTGAACTTCAGGCTCTCCAGCAGCATGTGCAAGGCAATATTGAGATAATTCACAAGAGGGGGTAGATCATGCCATGAATTGGCCCAAGATGACTCTGGAAATCCATCAAAGTGAGGAATGTGAGCAGAGTGGTGTTATCTCTACTTGTGCATCTGGGAATAGCAGGGCCTGAATACTGTCGAAATATTGTTGTGTGGTGTAGTGGACAAGTCGCACCACAGAAGACTCCTTGTCCACAATGACAAGCCCAGGCAGACAGCAAGAATAGTCTCAATGTCGAGGAGATACTCCTCATCGAGCCTCTGTGCACCTGGCTTGATGGCTAGAGCTACTGTTAATTCAGAGACTTTCAATGGCCGCTTTGCATTAGCAACCCAAATGAGGGTGGAGTGAGCTGTTTTTCTATCTTCCTCATTCTGGGCTTCAATTCGCTGCATAGCAATATCATAGCTGTCATTAAGACTCCTTGGTAGTTCTTCCAAAGCTTCTCGAACAGCCCCAATTGAGTTCTTTGTGCTGAGAGATGCAATGTGGAGTTTGGCCAGAAGGAACCTGGTTGGAATTTATTTCAGTTGCTTTCCAACAATGATTCATCACCACTCACATTCCATTCACAGTATCAGTGATCTTTGCATGGATTTCCTCCTGTAACATAGGCTTCTTCTGAATGTGCTTGGACAGGCGTGGAGATAACTTGATCTGTGCATTGATATATCCTTGAATATCCTCTGGTGCTGCCTGAATCTCCAGTGTTTCAAGACTGGGAAAGGAGGAGGGCTCTGGAGAAAGATTTGGCCGTGAAGTGATCATCAAGTTCACATTGCTACCCATTACTCCTAGGTGTTGGAGTAGAATTTCCCGTTGAAACTCGGGATATTCATCCATGGCATCGACAATAATGAAGACCTGTGAAAACTCCTTGAGGCTAGAGCTGAGCACACTGACAATTTCTTCCAGCAATGGTACAGTGCCCTTCTCCCGGTGCTGCTTGTATAAATTTTCTGCAGTGGAGCCTATGTCCCTGTCAAGTACAAGCTGTCTCCAGAGACCTGCCAGAAGTTTGGGTGGTGGTTGCTGGTCGGCTTCCTTGTGGTTCAAATAAATGCAAGCTACACCAATATCCTTGTTGTCTCTGAATGCAGCACTGAGATAATCCACAACCATTGATCTAAGATTGTTATAATTAGTGGTGGCCCTTTAATCTGGAGAATGGATGTACGCAAGGACTGTTTTTCCAGCGCCAGCTGGAAATTTCAGCTTGGTTAGTCTGGAAACTATGAGGGTGATGAATTACATACGAATTCCATGGCACCAAAGGGTGCTTCCAGAACCAGATTCCCAATTTTTAAAGATAGGATGTGCAAGCAGCCATCCACCAGTCCCCTTCTCCCGCATCTGTGAAATATCTGCCTGTCGTAGAAAGAAATTGATTGGTGAAAGCCAGTTAAGGATGATGTCTCGGTTTTCTGCTTCCCCATGGTAGTGGACGTGCATGGTTCCAGGTCCAGCATTTACATTGGGACCATACCCAACACCTCCACCACCACCCTGTTGGCCACCCTGTCCACCATCGCCTCCTCTGCCTCCTGGGTAATATAAATACTGATACTGGTATCCTAATCAATTTATTCCGCACCATAAAGGTTAAATGTGTGGGGTTCACTTGGTTGATGAGACATGGCTATTCTCGTAAGTATGGATCTTATGTATGAGGAACAACACTGTGTCAGCCAGCATCAAAATTCACATGAGACAGAACTGACCAAAGAGAATAAATTGCTGCAGTAAACTTGGGGGTTGTAGCACGAAGAATGTATTGGTGCAAAGACAAGTATAAGAGGAAGGGTCGGAGGAACATGCACAGAGCACGTTGCGCTTTAAATTAGACAGAAGGCTGTGACGGAAGATCGGGGAAGTGGTCGGCGCCATTGTTTTGGTCCATCACTACATGAAAACGTCGAACTTAGATTGATGTGGCGCTTGGACGATGACAGCCACCTGACAGCGACGCTTCCATATCGGGCTATATCGGGCTCCCGAATGAACTGCTGCAGTCCCGCTCGAAATGTAGATCAGTCGTTTTTGCAGCTCAGTGTTGATGAGCTGGAGGGTAATAGCTGCGGTGCCCTGAGTGAGGACTTGAGGATGTTGCGTGGTCGCCGTATTGTTCGGGTACAGTACTTACGTGGGTGCCAAACTTGGATTGACAGTGGTGCTTCTCAGGCTGCAATGACAGCAATCTCACACTGACAGCGAAGCTTCAATATTGACCTCCAATTGAAAAATAGAAAAAGAAAAATCGGGGAATGCAGGCAATGAATGAGATACTCTTGTTGGAAATGGAGTCCAGCCGAGGAGGTGCCAACAACAGCTCTCTTTCAGCCGGATCGGCAGCCGTGCCGTTAATAACGCCGTCTTAATCACCGACATTGATCGGACTCTTCACATGTACCCCGCCCGCACGACCACTGCGCTCGCCCCTGGCTCTGTTCTAACCGGCCATTCGTTACCGGCTTCGACAATAATCTGGTGTTACTCCCAGCGTTGCTCTGGCAGACTGGCCATTCCATGTTTGTGCCTTATTGATATGTGCGTTCCATCCCATTTCACTCCTTATCGCCGATGTGCTTATTCCCAGAAAGCCAACGCGCGCGCGTCCTGGTTACGTCTCTGCCACCTTCTGCGGTTCCTCCCCGCAGGCCGCTTTCCTCTCCACTCGCTCGCTCGCCCGCCCTCGCACTCGCCTTCCTCCTGTACCCTGTGCGCCGCTGGCGCTAGTCGTCCTCCTCCCTCTCCTCCGCGTACTCTGCCTACGCTGCCGTCCTGAAGCTCTGAAGCGACGACACCGGTGAGTAGCGTCCCTCCTCCTCCCTCGGCCTATCCTGACTTCATCGAGCTGAATCCGCCAAGCGCGAGCGGTCGACCAAGACGAACGGACTCATCTTCCGCGCTTCAGCGTTCGTGCCCACGACGGCGAGCGACTAGTGGCGGCGGCCCCAACTGAAACACAAGCCCGTGTTTTGCCGCCACGCATCTTCCCGTATGCAGCGGGTACGCGGGCTTGATTCGCGTCCTCCTCGCCATTTCCCGTACGCCTTCGGTGTGCATGCGCGGACATGCTGCGTTCAAACTTACCATTCCCCGCTCCTCAGCTGCTTCCTGCCATATATTGCAAGACCACATGCACTCCTCCCACCACCGCCACGTCATACGCCGCGTCGTGCCACTGCGTCGTCCTGATGCATCTCGAAACTGCGCTGTCTGGTCCCGCAGTGTCGTTGTTGTTGGTACTCGCGAAGCGCATGAGCGCGCCTCTATCGTCATAAGCTCTGTCAGATCGCTGGCCGGGACGGGGATAGAGAAACGGATGTATTGGTTTGGGGATGCGTGTCACCAGGCCTTTGGTATCGCAGGAGATGCCCGTGAGTTCCTTCCTTCCTTTCCTTTCCTTTTTTTCGGCTTATTCATCGATTTCCTTGCTGTCGTAGACCGCATCTCCTCTCTCCTCTGCCCGCATCTTCCGACATGCATGAATGGCCCGTCTTCCTCAGTTCCTCCACTCCGTAGTGTCGCAAGTACGGCTGTCGGGACCTGTTGGTACGTGCATCTTTCGTTGTCTGCTTTCCCCCATCGTTTCCCTTCCCACCTTCCCTTCCTCCTCCCGCCCTCCTCCTCCGCTTCCTCGCGCTCTTCTTTTGTCCACTTCCCCCGTCCTTCCCCTCCGTCTTGATCTTGCCTCGAGGCTGGCGCTGATGATCCCATTATTGACGATAGACACGCGCCTTGCCGGTGCTGACACCACCTAAAGACTCACGGAGTTTCTCTTCCATTGTCCTCCCGACTCTCGATCTTTCTCTCCATTTCAACTGGCTCTGCGAATCGGAGCGTGGAAACGGCGGGAGGCAGGCACGGCGAAGGGGACGAGGACGAGGACAGCAGCGCGATGACGGTCTAAGCTGCCTTCGCGGGGGATTCTGAGGACGGGACTCGGACAAAGAGAATGGACAATGAGGACTTTGGGTGTTGTTCATGCGTACGTCGGCTTTTTCCCTTCCCTACTGCGGTCCAAAAAAAGGAAATCGACCATGGCTGATCACAAATTTGCTCGCAGACTCGTATCGTATGCGGCGACTGCATTCCGCGTGCAACCAACGTACTTCACACCGGACCCTGCCCCGGGCAGCGAGGGGGTGTATTCGTAGATACCAAATACGTACGCCTCTTCGACCCGGCTTCCTTTTCATGCGTTTTCTCAGTGAAGCCTCAATGCTGCACCCCTAGTTAATCTAGTGGCATGGAGCTAGCCAAAGGAAATGTTCATTTCCTATGGCTAGGTCCATGTACATTAGACTAAATCTTAGTGTCAAAGCTCAATGCTGAGAGATCGAGATTACAGCAGAAGGAACATCGAACAACAGCGTATCACACATGAAAAGAAAATAGGATGAGAGAAAAAAGAAAAAGATTCAGTTGAAATATCTTGAATGACCTGGCCCCGAGTCGAACGGGGACTTCTGCCAGTAGTCTCAACTCGCAACCCTATGCAACATATAGGGCAGATGGACGCCGCGTGCTACCAGGTCTTGTTCCTCCAATTTTGTACTTTTGTTAGTGAGAATCAAATGAAGGTCGGATTCGTACGATGTCCCTAATATTGCAAAAAAAATTAAAGATATACTGATTGGAGAAAGTGATCATCCAGCTCAGGTTGTGAGCACAAGGGCCAAGAAGAAAAAGGAATGGAAAAAATTTGACTTCACATCCTTATGACCTGACCGGTCGACCCCGAGTCGAACGGGGACCTTCTGCTGATAGTAACAATCACTTTATGTTGAGCAGATGCGGCGCCGCGTGCTACCAGGTCTTTGTCTCCTCATTTTCGTGTTTGGTTATGGTCGAGTCCGTAGAGGCTGAATGACGGCTGGATTCATAGTTTTCGGACAAGTTCAACCAAAAGTGTGCACATGAACCAATTTCAAGTGTGTGAAGCCACGATGCTGAGACGGTCTAAGATGAGATGGCGTTGGAAGGAAAATTAAACATTGTATTGCATTAAAATGGAGAAAAGAATTAGGAGGAAAATGTAGTCGGAAGACCGACTTAGAATGACCTGGCCCCGAGTCGAACGGGGACCTTCCGCATACCGTGTGGGAATCCGAGCAACAGAAACAGATGCACGCCGCGTGCTACCAGGTCTTTCTCCCTCAGTTCGTACCTTGGATAAGTGATCATGAAATTGAACTGAGAATCGGCATTCGGGAAAGTTCAGCCTATTCTGATCACATAAACCTGAGCCGTCTGGGATGGAGGACGGAGGTCAGCTGCAGAGAGGAAATCCACCGGTGCGCGCATGAACCGCAGCAAAAACAGCCTGAAGAAAAAAAAAGAAAAAGAGAGTTGCACAAGTTATGGCCTGACCCCGAGTCGCAGGGGGACCTTCTGCTTACTATCTTTAACTCATGGACGTATCATGTTGAGCATATGCACGCCGCGTGCTATCAGGTCATCCTCCCTCAATTTGTACCTTGGTTATGGTCGAGTCTCCAAAGGCTGAATGACAGTTGGATTCATAGTTTTTGGACAAAAGTGTGAACATGGACGTTGAAGTTGGTGAGGGATCAAGATGTTATAATTGTTATTGGAAGGAAAATTAAATATTGCATTGCCTTGAAATGAAGAAAAGAATTAGGAGGAAAATTGTAGTCGGAAGACCGACCTAGAATAACCTGACCCCGAGTTGAACGGGGATATTCTGCTCACATCGTGGCAGGAGGCGTCACTGGCAGCAGATGCACACCCCGTGCTACCAGGTCTTTCTCTCTCAGTTCGTATGTTGAATAAGTGATCATGAAATTGAACTGAGAGTCAGCAGGTCATCCAGCAATGTTTCTCCTAATCCCAATCTGTCAGAGGTAGAGATTGACAATAATTTCGTGAGACGGGATGTGTCTTCATAAACTGGTTTGTAGAAGACGAAAAAAGACGCCTTGTGTATGGAAAATGAATGATCAGACCACGAGTCGACTGGGGACCTTCCGCTTATATCCGTCATGGCGGATGAATTAATTACGGCGGATGCACGCCGCATGCTACCAGGTCTTATTTCTCTAATTTTATAGTCCGAGTACGTGAGAATGAAGCAAGGTTGGGAATCAGGAATTTGAGGGAAGTTCAGCCTATTCTGGTCACATAAACCTGAGCCGTCTGGGATGGAGGACGGAGGTCAGCTGCAGAAAGGCAATCCACCAGTGCGCGCATGAACCGCAGCAAAGACAGCCTGAGGAAAAAAAAGAAAAAGGGAGTTGCATAAGTTATGACCTGACCCCGAGTTGAACGGGCACTTTCTGCTTGCATTGACGAATGCTATTTTAAGGCTTACAGATGCACACCGCGTGCTACCAGGTCTTCTACCTATAAATTTGAACTTTGATTTAGTTGGGATGGAATCCGGGTTCGGAATTTTCGAGCGAGCCCAGCCTCGAGTGGGTTAGGAAGTCATAGAGAGTTCCACATCAAAATAGCAGATTGTGCTCAAGTGGGAGACGGAGACGATCACCAACCGAAAATAAAAGAAAAATGTGCCTGCAACATTTGAATGACCTGACCCCGAGTCGAACGGGGACCTTCTGCTAACACTCTCAGCTACTACGATATATACAGCAGATGCACACCCCGTGCTACCAGGTCTTTCTCCCATAGTTCGTATCTTGAATAAGTGATCATGAAATGAAATTGCACTGAGAATCGGCATTAGGGAAAGTTCAACTTTGATCACATAAACCTGAGCCATCTGGGACTGCGGACAGAGGTCAGCTGCAGAGAGGAAATCCACCGGTTCGTCCATGAACCGCAGTAAAAACAGCCTGAAGAGGAAGAAAAGAAACAGGGGCTTCATGACCTGACCCCGAACCCAACCCCGAAGCGAACAGGGACCTTCCGCCTAATGACATGTCCAACTGTGTATGTAGAGCAAACACACCGCGTGCTCTCAGATCTGCATTCCGCACCTTGTATCCTGGTTGTGTTGCGTTGGTGTGAAATGAGGTGGGGAATCTGGGAGCTCGGGCAGCTTCAACTGTTCGCCCAATCCTAAGCTGCCGGTTAGACTCGAGATTGTAGTGGGAATGAAATTCGCCGGTGCGCGCCTGAACCGCAACACAAGCAGCCACAAGAAAAAAACCTCTGGGTTATTTTTTTGAATGACCTGAGTGAAGGAGGGCCTTCCACATACCAGCTGAGAATTTGAACAGGGTGGGATATACACCACGTGCCATCAGGTCTTATTCCTCTAATTTGCCTCCTGGTTGGGTTGGTGTGAAATCACGCTAGCAATCAGACATCTCAGACAAGTTCAACCAAAGGTGTCCACATGAACCTTAAAGAGTGTGAGGCCTCAACGCTGAGAGATCGAGATTGCAGCAGAAGGAACATCGAACAACAACGTATCCCACATAAAAAAAATAGGATGAGAGAAAAAAGAAAAGATTTGGTTGGAATACCTGGCCCCGAGTAGAACAGGGACTTCTGCCAATAGTCTCGACTCGCAACCCTGTGCAACATATAGGGCAGATGCACGCCGCGTGCTACCAGGTCTTGTTCCTCCAAACTTTGGTTAGTGAGAATCAAATGAAGGTCGGATTCGTACGATGTCCCCAGGTTTGCAAAAAGTTAAAGATATATAAAGTAATGGTCAAAATCATCCAGCTCAGTTTGTGAGCAAGAGGGCCAAGAAAGGAGTGAAATAAAAAATCAACCGTGAAAGATGAGGACCTGACCCCGAGTCGAACGGGATGTTTCTGCTTGCATTGATGAACTTCATATCAAGACGTGCAGATGCACGCCGCGCCATCAGGTCTGTATCCCATAAATTTGTTCCGTTGATTTAGTTGGGATGGAATCCGGGTTCAAGTCTCGAGCGAGCCCCGCCAGGCGGGTTGCCGACTCGTAGAAAATGAAGACTGTGCAGGAGAGAAACCAAGTCAAGGAGACGGTCACCAACCGAAAATAAAATAAAAGATCTTTGTTGGACTTGGACGACTCCGGATCCATGACCTGACCCCGAGTCGAACGGGGAGTTTCTGCTTGCATCAAATTCAACGAGTTCTATGTTTATTAGATCCCGCTGTTCTGCGCGACAAAAAAGCAGCCGCTGTGCCGTCGAGAGACCCAAGGTTTAGCGCTCTTGCATTGCATCAATCCCTCCCTTTGCACTTTCCGACCGACCGACGTCCGCAAACTTAAGGATCATATGCATCCATCCCTGCTCCCCCACCGCTCCTCCCTTGCGTTATTACCCTGAAATACTTGCACCGCCGCCGCTCCTGAATCATAGCTCAGCTGGTGTTGTTGCGCCCTACATACGGAATATGTATATATGTGTCTGCACGAGGAACCTGAGTTGCTTCGTTTCTTTTCGGCTGCGCATGCGCGGCACGGTTCCCAGTCCTCAATATTTAGCGACCGCGGCGGTTCTACCTTGCAACGAGATGAGCAAGCGCCTTACGAAAACTCGTCGCCGTGTCGCGCGGTTGTTCGTGAGACGCGATTCGATGCTGACGCCGGCCATGGATGTGCTGCGTCGTGTGATCCTGGTGACTTGTCTAGGTACGTGAACGGATCGATGTGCCACGGTGCACGTTTTCCTCTCTATCTGGATTCTGGCTGCACAAGAGCCGGTCCAAGGATATGGTAGTGAACTTCGAATATTGGGGTTCCATCGTCTCACACAGCAGCTGGAGTCGTTGCTTCGAAAGATACAACCACACTAAAAAAACTGTGTCATCAACTACACTAATTGGAAGCCCTTTTGTGAGGATGGCGAAGGACAGGCCCCGAGCGATAATGCGGAGGATCTTCAGGGATACGATCTGCTTGGTGTATGCGAGTCAAGATCTCCTTTGATGCTGAGGATTTATGGATACCCAAGTCACTTCCCTCTGAAGACGATGACGGGGAGATCGTCGTTGCGGGTAACGGACCCTCGTCAGGGATGCCGAAAAGACTACGCTGAAGACTGGCAAAGACTGGACAAAAAGTCAGGCCAAACGACACTAAGAATAGGTTTGACGCACCAAAGCTGCTGTTGATACGAAGCCTGTCCCATGTGGAACATCGTCTCTTGAGCTCCACGTTATAGTTATATGCTGAATCTGTCGTGGCCGGGCTTGTGAGGCAATCGAGCCTAAGATTGAGAAGAGACGCACGCACCAAGATAGGCATACAGCATCGACACCATGTTTACGTTTATCTTGAGCTCAATAGCACGCGCCTCGAGAGAAAATATGTCCCCCGCCATGAGCTTTTCGCATAACACATGTATGGGGTCCTGGCTGAGCCCGAGGCCGAGATCATGTTGCAGCTTCATCGCCCGAAACATAAGGTATACCACAATATCGGAGACACGGCCGACGACGCTCAGACGGCACCAGGCGGCATAGAGTTCGCGTGGGTCAGCGGAATCGTCGAATCGAGGTACGACGAGAAGCGGAAGGATGTCCCGGTGGAACTCTGTCCATTGGTCGACTAGATTGGTGGGGAGGGCGAATTCGCGCTCCTCGGTCGCGTCCGAGGGCGGGGAGTAGTCGGGGTGGAACGGTCCATAAGAAGATCCTCGGGGAAGCCAGTCGGTGCCGTATTGTTCATGTGTGGGCCGGGGCTTGAGGAAGACGGTGAGACTAGGCATGGGGAGAAGAGTAATGGGGGCGGTGATTTCGGGTATTGGCTGACTGTGAGCGCGCATGTGAGTGACGAGGAGCGAAACCGACTTGTTTGTGGCAAGTGTTATGGCGGCAGAAAAGAAAAGAAAGGAGGTGCTGATCCCCAAGCGGATCAGAGATAGTCGGCCCGTTGATGTGATGTCATTGACCGGTCTATCGGCATCGATTTTCACACTCTTTTCACACTATTTTCGGTGTTCACAAGTAGCGCTAGGACTAGCTATAGGAAGGAGGAATCGGCACGGAGTCGGGGTTCGGGGTTCGTGTGCATGACCTTCCCCGGTCTCGCATCTGCGCTAATCAAAATTAAAAGGCCAAAACAAAGGAAGCGCTGCACGGCAACATGTCGATCCTGCTCTCGGATCTACGTCTACCTACCCAACATGGCCCGCCTCGTGCTACGACCCTGGAGAGGGAGAGGGTGGGGATAGACGTGCGTCTTGCGCGCGCGGACAGACGTGCGGTGGGGAATACGCAAGACGTGGTGAGATGCCTTCGAGACGAGGAAGGCGCGCACTTCTTACAGGCAGCCGTGGAGTGACGCTGTGCGTCGTCGTGAATCGCAGGCGCCTAGATGCTCCGCGCCGTCGTGGACGGCTCCATCTCGGACGCGGCGGGGTGGTCATTAATATTGTTGCTGTGAGTTCTTTTTTTCTTTCTCTCTCAACGAGACGTGCGCGGGGGATGCGTCCGGGGAGTCGAGGTGCCACACTGCACCGTGCGCTGCGGGGGATCGGCGTATATAATCAGAGCCGGGGTCTTGGCCTTTGAGCCCGTGAGGCAGAGGAGCGCTTTTCGGTGAGGAGTGTCGTGCTTTTCGTCGTGCCATCCCTCCCGCTCACGGCTGGTGCGCAGGCTGTATCAGAGCCTGCTCCTGGGCCTCTTGAGCTCGTGAAGGCGGATGCGACGCGTGCGTGCGGCAGCCGGCGCTGGTCGAACGGGATGTGTCGGCCATTTCGGCCCTCGAGCTGACGCGTGCTCGGTGCATGAATCCACCGTGTGCACAGATACCACGGGTGTTCGTGCTACCCGTGGGTGGAGGGAATGCTTCGATTGCGCAGAGGAGGGAGCCAGGCCCGCGCGTCGGGCATCTGGCTCTGCGCATCCGCTCTTCCCTCTCTTCCCTCCCTCCCCTCCCTTCTCCTGCCTTCTTTCTTTTCCTCCTCCCCTACTAACCCCTCCCTTTTCCAGATACTAACCCTCACCCTCGGCATGCTCGGCTACAAATACGTGCACATCTACGGGAAGTGGTCCTGGATCCCGAGCTCCATCACGTTCTTTGTCGTTTTGGGGTGCGCGGCGAAGCATTTGGTTGATGTGCCGATGGGATGTGCCGATGGGACGTGAGTGGTTTTTTTAGTTCAGTCTTTATTGGTTCTATCTTTCGGTTTGAGTACGAGTGCGACCCCGCTTTCGTTCCTTTCACGTGTGTTCCTGCGCACCGGAGTGGTGGAGGGCATGACGGGGAAATTGGAATGATGATGGTCATGGATGCGGAGGCGGCGAGGAGGAGGGCGAACGATGCGTGCGGTGCAGAGGCGCGCGTCGTAGAGACGGAGATGGATGCGCAAGCTATGGGGTGTGGATGCGGACGAGGATGATGCAGCGCGACGAGCCCGCGGGCGTTGGGCGAGGCAGTGACACCCGGCACTACCTCCCCGTGTAGATACATGTCGTCGCGCAGTCTCGCCCCCTTTCCCCTTTTTCCTATTTAGCCTCGCCACCACGGCACTAACGCCTCCTTCTCCCCAGGCTGGCCTCATTTCCCCGCTCGTCCTCATGCAGTGGCTCGGCGCCGCAATCATGCGTCGCCGGCGGGCCCGCGCCCTCGAATGACGCCTGGGAACTTTGGCAAGTTCGGCATGGTGCTGCTGGTGCTCAGCGTGGTGGCAAAGAATATTATAATATTATCAGTGCGTGCCGTTTCTCGACTAACGAAAAGGGCTGGGTGCTAATGAGCTGCGGGTGCAGAGTCCATTCGATGGGCAACTCGATCAGCGTCACCGGCGTGTGGCTCGCCAAGGTCCCGCGGCTCGTCTGGCCTATCGGCATCACCGCTATAGTGCGTCTCTTCCCCCTTTCCCTTTCCTTTACGATACATAACACTCATCCGCACACAGTACATCCCCATCGCCATCGTGGACGCCAATTCCTTCTCCGCGTCCCTCGAGGATTTTATGAACGTCCTCGGGTACTGGCTCTCCATATTCGTCGTCGTCATCCTCCTCGAGCACTTTGTCTTATTGCAAGGGCGACTGGGCGCAGTACAACACCGCGGAGACGCGGAATCGGCAGGACAAAACGCCCGTCGGTATCGCGGCACTTCTGGCGTTTTTGTTTGGCGCGCTCGGGACGGCGATGAGATTTGGGTGAGCGTCTTTCGCTCACTGCTTTGTGTTACGCAAAGGAAATGACTAATTCGGACGTTTAGTATATTGGCAAAATCGGTGCGCTGGTGGGCATGGGCAGGAATGCGAATCCGTCTGGAGGGGATATCGGGTTCGAGCTGAGTGGGGTGTTTGCGGGGATTTTTTAGTGCGTATTCTTTCTGCGACCGACCAACGGCCACTGCACAGCCTGCCCGCACGCTACCTCGAGCTCAAGTACATTGGAAGATGAGAGTTCAAAGGCAGTAGTCTGATCTAGTGTGCAGTACATTCGTTTCGTCGTCGTGGGTTCAGGGGATGCATTGTACATACATGTGATGGATGGTGAAGGGGAGGGGGACATATGCACGCTAATCTTATTCCATAATCTGTTTTCGTATCGCTGAGTTAGGTACATAATATAAAATAGACGGCCGGGTCGTTGGCGTATTTCCCGATCGCTCCTGGTTGGCACTCGGATTTCAAACTCCGCTAAGCGTGTGCCGAGCCTGTTTGGCGGGCAGGTCACCGCCTCTCCCCTCTCCGCCTCCCCTTTGGTCACCCCTTTTTGGTGGTTCGGTCACCATCCCGGTATGGTAATTCCTATCTTTTCAAACCTCTTGCATCCCATATATGGGAATAATTATTCGCACTTGCTCTTTGCGTTTCTGTTATGCTTTCTCACAATCCCTCCGTATGTCTTGGCTGTATAGACCTCGGTGGCAGAAATAATCAGAAATAATGAACCTTCCTGATGAATCTCAACCTTTCCCTTCCTTCTTTAAGCTCTGTTTTCCCCTCGTTGCGTTCAGTGTATTTTGAAATTTGTATACCACAGTCGAACAATCAAATAAACTTTGACATTTCAGGTTTATTCACATGAGAAACCACGAAGAGACTGCCATTTTGCGGGGCAATACCACTAAATACATTACATTACAGGAAACTGCCAATTTCAGTGATCACGCTTCATTGTCCAGAAAAATTCAGGAAAAATGGGGGCTCCCACCTCGTTCCTTGGGGCTCATGATCCCGGGCAGAATCCCATTTAAACGTTGTCACGCAATGTTTTATAAGACCTTCTGCCAGTCATGAACTGTAGACATTTAGGATTTTAGCACATGTGCATTTAAATATCATCTTCGTCCCGGTTCATGGCCAGGACTTCGGACCTTCAGCATATGGAAACTGCTCGGACACATTGAAAGGATGGTTCGTATGCTTATTTTTAGGATTATTAACGACATACAGCAAAGTAAGTGGAATCGAGTTCTAGAGATCAGCCGTGCGGTCAATGATCCCTTCGTGCATCAAAGTACGATGCGCGTTTGCAAGCTCCTCCTCGTCGAAGTCTATTACGCCAATCACTTCGCTGCCCGCATCTCCCTCCGAGCCATCAGAATCATTCGACGTTGTGTCTTGCTTGACGATTGCAAGTGCAACCTCCTCCTGCTCGTCCGAGTCCGAGTCTGTTATGTCGATCACTTCGCCACCGCCGGTACCTCCTCCAAGCCATCAGAGCTTGGACTCACCGAGCGGGAATACGCGTTAACTGCAAGAGAAGAGATGTCAATAAATTTCGCATCAACCCATGTATAAAAATGCTAGCTCACATCAGTGGAAGACAGTGACGTATCCCGCAGAGCTACAGCAAGGATAACTTTGGGGATTGAAACAAGTTTGATGTCGGCCTCGGCTGCGTGCGGCAGGTGGTTTAGAGATGCCAAGTGGACGAAATTGTCCGTGGACGCCCGGACACGATACAACTCGAGGCCAACAGAATCGGCAAATGCGGGATTGCATTTTTTGAGTAGGAAGTGTTTAGAATCCGGGCTCTGGTCGAAGGGGTTCTAATAAATTGGTGGCGGGCTTGCGAAGGACGTAACACTAGACTTTCTTGTCAGAGAATATACTTAAATAGATAACCCAGCAATCACAACTCACCGAGGAGATCATTCTAAAAACGACGCCAGGTCATAGATTGGAAGCGAGTTTCTTCAGTAGCTCGTTCCCATCCCACGAAAAGAATGTTGAACAAAATGTAGAGAGTCGAGGAATGGATGGTTCGATAGGTAGCCAGAGGTTTGGGTTCGGCTTCGGTCCCGTAAATCCAGGTGACCTAGATGTCAGTGGATTTATGTACAACTCTGCGACATGTATATCGGGGAATGTATCTGGGATGCTTTCAGCCAACTTCGGGTGACACCTTGGCAGCCGACCCGACGAATTTGTTCGCAATTCGTTCCGAAGCTTATTGCGCCAAACAGTAAGACGACCATCAAGGTCGGTGCCTTTGTATGCCTTTAGGATGTCAATGAGATCCTTGCCAAAGCCTGCAGCTGATAAGGCCTGGGAAATTGTGATTCCAGCTCCCGTAAGACCGGAATCATAGTCGCCGCCGAGGAGAAGTGCACATAGAATGAGACCATCTCTGTCTAACGAGACGGCAGCTGTATTTTCAATAGACTCCGAGGTGAAAACCAAAGAACTGTGTTGAACGGATGGTCTGTAAACAGGGTTAACATTGTTGGCTAAGGCGAAAAATAATTGACAAACCCCATGGTGCGAATCACACATTGTGCACCGAACAAGAACGCATCGCTATCTTCGGTGATGATGCAGTCAATTTCGCCATTCTTGTTGAGCTGCGCTAGCTCTGCTTCAGCCTCTCCAGGCGCCTGTATTCAGTTGAGCAACTTGAGGAGGAAGAATTATTCAAAATGATCTGCTTACATCGTAAATGTAAAATCCAAAGGCGGCGATCATTGTTTTCAGGTGTTGGATCAGCCACATAGGTCGATAAATTACTCGGGTTCCACGTTTCACAGGTGGCCGACCCGGGCCATCGAAAACGAATACCAGTTTGAGTGGGGCCAATAAGAAGTTGCACAGTTGATAGAACAATTTCTCGAGGACTAGGGTTTCACCTCGACGTCCTGGATTAAATGCATTGGCAGCCTGCAGTGCAGTAACAATTGCGTTGATTCTAATGCTGGTAAAATTCAGGTTATAACAGCGGAAGAAGGAAATAATGAATATTATGAATGCTCACCTAATGTCAACACCAACAACGAGAGTTCTGCGTCCGCGGTTATTGGATTGGAAGCCTTCTATAGTTGCAAGATTTAGCAGAGATCTTGTTCCTGCGGCTGGCCCAATAATCTAGATGACATTAATTGACACGCGAGAGTGTACTGTAGGTCGACTTACCTCCCACAACTTGGGAGATCCCATTTGAATGCGAGTGCAGGAGTACGGAGTGAAGGAAAAGGAAGAGGAGAAAGTCTGAGTCTCCTGTCTCGCATGATATCTCGCATTTAAAAAAACATCAATACATACAGTAAGATACAAATCAATGGGGGTGTAATGTAGAGTAGTAGTGCGCACTAAATTATTATACTATCAAGTTTTTTTCAGCCGTTTGCTTGGACGTCTTGCATCCACTGCGGATGCGCGTCTCTTTTTCCCATCACCGCCTTCTTCCAGGGTCCCATCCGTAGGGTCTTGAGCAGCAGCGGCAGCCTACAAGAAGGGTTAACATGATGCCGCAGGATCGGATGCCAGTCGTACCTCTTTACGCAGACGAGCCACCTGCATACCCAGCCAATTCATCCCCCGCAGCTCACCCCCATCCTCGCGCGAACGTAGATCTTCAAGCTCTAAGATAACCACATCAGGAGGTACCCGCCGCACGGTTGATTCGCGGTCTATCCATTCCGGGATTTCTCGGAATCGTTCCCATGTTTTCTTCAAATTTTGCTTCGCCTAGAGTCGGAGACATGAGTAAAGCATTGGGGTGATCTTGCTAGTTTCCACACCTGTTTCAAATCTGATGTACGCCACTTGTGTTTAAAGAATTGTTCAACAAGCTTGAGCGGAGGTTTCATGTGTGTTTCGGTGCCATCTAAATTCACTGCTATGCGCTCGCCGTTTGCAAAAATATCCCAGATTTCCTGAACGTTGTTGAATTGATCCAACGTCTTGTTCGGTCCCCAAACGCTCCAGCACATCTCAGGCTGCTGGATTGCTGGGAACACGTCTTCAATCCACCGCGCCGACTGCATACCGAGAACTGGATGAACTAGACCAATGGGAGCGCCTAGAGAGAGATATAATCATTAATTTACCAATAACTACGCAGACCGACCTTTTTCGTAGAATGCTACAAGAGGAGGAAGGACGAGCTTGACTTGAGACACCAATCGAGGTGTAGCGGCTGTGCGAGGGGTACGGGGAGAAGAACGAGAAGAATGAGTTGTTGAGCGTGGAGGGGTCGCGGTTGCGGTCGTTAAGTTTCGCGGGGAGGCTTCCAGGACTTGCTCTGCAGGTAAAACAAGTGTGCCAGGATCAATACTGGGCACGTCATGATCTAGGAAGCTGGAGGTAGCGAGCACTGTAATATATAAACATCACACATCAAATGACGAATGAAGACCATACCATTTTGATGGTAGACTGCTGCAGAAAATCCCCGAGCAGGCGTGAAGACTGCGGTACGACGTTCTAGCATGGCGCGAAGCTCACGTATCTCATTTGTTGCAGCCGAGAGTATGTTATTCATCCATCCCAGTTAATGCCCTAACCAACGCGACATTCTGGATTCTTTCTAGTTCGACAGGGTTCCCGGCAGCTGCCTGCAGAGCGGACAGCTCGGCAGGATAGACAGTCGTCATCCAGTTGCGGACGTCTGTGCTCTGGAATGCCGGAAGGCGAAAGATGGAAGACCCCGGAACTAATTGCCAGATGGCGGCGCCACACTGTAAACTCGTGAATAATGTGATAATTTATACGGCACCGAGCTTACTTGAAATAAATATTCACGTAGCTCAATCGCTATTTCTCAATGGTGGAAAGTCCCTGAGAGGTGCTCGTTACCTACAAGCAAGCCGATTGTCAGCCGTGTTTAATTATCAAACGAAGAGAAAGTGCGAACCAGCGACTTTCTCAAGCATGCTCTCCGCCACCGGGCAGACCAAGAGCAGAAACTGTGGCGGGACACGAACCCTGCGCCAGATAGGATCATAAACTTCGTCGGCCTGATACCCTGCCGCACCGAGAATGGCCTATGTACAATGAGCGAAGGAAGGACTGAAAAGATAGTGGAATTACTGTCTTTGGCAGTGCAGGTGCGTAGGTATCCATGTACGTTTGTCCACGACCCACCCAAGTTTCGACATCTCCAGGGGATCGACGCTGTAAAATGGGAGAGATTAGATGACCATGACACATTGCTTGACCAACCGAAAGTATAGTACGTACCCAACAGCTTCCTGTCGGTATCCCAGAAGGTGCCGAGGGAGATGTGCCTTCAAGCGCAACTTGAATCCCGCTCGCGCATAGGCACGGCAGTAGAGATTGTAAAGATTCTGCTCATTGAAGGGTGTTGTTGGTGATTTGGGCCCATATAGAACTCGGACCTGCCGAAAACTGGTCAGCGTATGCTTCGAGAAGAGCAAAACAAAGAGATTACTCCACACCAGCTTTTGTTAACAGTATAATCCAGCTCCATAGTATCGATGATTTTCTTCTCATCATAACTATAGTGGAGATAGAATGCGAAGGCGCCAAGGGGGTACATCTCAGGCTTGAGATTGGCGATAAAGACGGAGTACACGGGGTTGATCACCTAGAAATGGACGGGTAGGTCACTCAAATGCAACGGGATGTGTTGTGATCATACCGTCCGCATCCCACCTTTAAATGCAAGCGAAACACGAAACCTACATGGCAGGCAAATGAAAGTGAGAAAAGCTGCCGAAACCGCTGAGAGCATATGGATAAAGACCTACCTTCGGGCATCTCGGGCAAGCGATTTTGGTGGAATAAGGGATGCCGCTGTCGTCCCGTATTCTGCACTTAGACCGCACAATGTGTATGCGTATTTGGATGATGGTAAGTGACGTGGACAGTCATGTGATCGTAAAATCACGTGATATCGGTATCTCTGCCATAGTAAATCAAATTGTTCAGTCCTGTATTGTACTATTTTGTCCAGGTGACGGGTGACAGAGGATCATGAAGCGCAACACAACAGTTTTTTGGGGTTAGCTGGAATTCCAGCATTTTTGCGATGGAGAGATACTGTGATGGAAGGAACTCGAGTTCAAGTCTATGCACCTGCAGTCCTTTCCAATCCTTTCCAGTCCTCATGCAATCCAGTCGCATTCTCGATAAATTTATTGGAAATCCATCGGTGGAGGGATAAGCGGGATCTTTCGCTTTCTCTTCAGTACGCGTTAACGGGTGGCATGGCGTGAACAAATGGTCGAAATAGTACAGTAGTCCTACATAACCACATCAATGCAGAGACGTATCTGCTGTCAAGCCGCATTGGGAAGAGTAGCAGCGAATAAAACCGGATGCTCGGATATAGCCTTCTTCCAGAACAGCAGAATCTTCAACAAGGTTTGTATCTTTTTGGGGTTTTTTTCTTCCTCCAGCACAAAGCAAATATCACGTGAGCAGCCCGGTTCAGTCGGGTCAACCACATTGGGGCTCCAGAGTCGCTGAACTCAATGGATTAGTGTACTGTCGATTGCCCAGCTTTGCAAAAGTGTGTACCTTTACAAAAAATCGATCAAACCCCCTCAATCTCAATCCAAACCGGATTGGCTTCAAAGAATGTGGGAGGGTACTCGAACTGGAACTGGAATTCTATTTCTCGCTGTGCCTGGCTATGATCATTGATGGCTATGCGGCGGTACTACTTTACGGTTCATTTAGTAAGTAGGAGAGAAAAAGAAAAGGTGAAAACTATTGGGAAAGATTTGGTAGCAAATATCAGAGGAGGGGATGCGAGTGAGTTGAGGTGGAGTGAAAGCAGCATGAGATGTGTTTCATATGGAGGGTATTATATGTAGGTTTTACTAAAGTAAAGTGAGAAAGAAGAGAGAGATAAAAGTGATATGAGTCAAAGACTCAGCTAAAGCGACCGGTCTGGGTGATCTTGATGACAGGTTTGAGGAGTTTAGGATGGTTGCACTGCTGGAGAGGGTGGCGCAGGTGCTCCCATGCCGGCCAATGCAGGAGGTAGTGTGTGGCATCGCAAGCTGCAGTGGTGATGTTGCGAGGTGCCAGCGAAAGCGGTGTGCATTGACAGCTGCTAAGTCCATGCAGAGTTGGGCAGGTGTAGAGATAAGAGCTGGGGATGCAGATGAGGTGTAGGGAGAGTGCAGTATGAGGGAGGGCAGGCTACTAGGCGATACATTGCGAAATGAGGTTACATCGAGGGGCGATTTTTGAACCTGAGACTCGACATGCAGAAGCAGAAAAGTACCAGGCCCCACAGAATGCTATTAAACCAGTTTTGCACAGGTGAGCGAACACAATATCAACGACTTAATGCGCCACATACTACCGAGTTATATAGATGATGCAAACCTCGAAATCTGTGGCAGGACGGAGGAACCAGGTCTGCCTGGAGGGCCATAGCATACATCCCTGGAATTTTGTTGGAACAGCTGGATGTCTGCTTTCTAAGCTCAATCTGAGCTATCTAAATTTCCTTGAGTCTCGAGAAGCCCAATTTGGTTTTTGGCACAGTAATCATCAATTTATTATGCATGATATACAAGCCAAAATATCCAGAGATAGACTTGAAGAATGACACAGGATTGGGCCTCTTTGAGGCGGGAGCTGAACCTTTAGGTAGTTTGATGGGTGTATCTGTCAATATTTAAAAGGTCATAAAAATGGCTGGAATTTGGTCTTTCTAAATACTCCAACATCAATGGTGACCCGAACTTTCTGATGAAACAGATAACAGGGTTGTTTTCTGCACAGATTCGTCACTGTGAATGATGTCTATCTTGCTCAGATCACCTCAAAGATTTGTACAGTAACTATAAGGTCTTGAATAATACTTCTCAGGCAGCCGCACCCCAAGTACTGCAAACAGCAGTAATAACACATTTTGAGATTTGTGGAAATGTATAGAGCATTTTATAGATGTACTCCCCATATTTTCAACAACTCATGCATGAGCCTTCTTCGGCCTTGGGCCTCACATGGCCATAAACAGTGATTCTGGAAACAAGTTCTACCACCTATCTCAAAATTCTGGAGAGGCAGAAGTTTAGCTATGGTCAATTCAACTTACTCAGAACCTGATAAAATAACATGTCCTTCAAGCATGATTTCCATGGCCCAGACTTTGCTTACATAAGATTACATAACAATGCTACTAGGCAAAAGCATGAACAACATTTTTGGTACTGATGAATCATTTACACAAGCATGGTATCCCCTCTAAGCACCTGGATTTTAAAATATTTGGCTACTGCTTTGCCAGGCCATGTTTGACCAACTTTCCTGTAATTTGACATGCTAAAAGCAGATCTAGTAACTAAGTATTTCAAGAGTTGCCCAGTGGCCCAGCAAATTCCTAACACCTGATGGAGTGGTATATAAGAGGCCAATATCAAAATTTAGAGTCAGACTCACCACTGTTCATCTCCATTGGTACTCACTGCTGCTAGATACCTGGCTCCTCTGACAGCATTGAAACAATCTTATTGTGGCGATGCTTTGTTGCGATTTCCAGCACAGTGCCATGTTCTCCCCATACTGCATTGATGTTGGCACCCTTTTCAAGAAGGATGCCAACAATCTCTGTGTGGCCTCCAGCAGCAGCAGCCTGCAATGGGCTCCCAAATTTCCTCCCTGCTACATTGACGTTGGCACCCTTTTGAAGAAGGATGCCAACAATCTCAGTGTTGCCTCGAGCAGCAGCAGCCTGCAATGGGCTCCCATATCTTTCCCCTGCTGCATTGACGTCGGCACCCTTTTGAAGAAGCATGCCAACAATCTCTGTGTGCCTCAGCAGCAGCAGCCTGCAATGGCTCCCATCTTCCCCCTGCTGCATTGACGTGGCACCCTTTTCAAGAGGATGCCAACAATCTCTGTGTGGCCTCGAGCAGCAGCAGCCTGCAATGGCTCCCATATTCTCCCCCTGCTGCATTGACGTCGGCACCCTTTTCAAGAAGGATGCCGACAATCTTCGTGTGGCCTTCAGCAGCAGCAGCCTGCAATGGGCTCCCATATCTTCCCCCTGCTGCATTGACGTCGGCACCCTTTTCAAGAAGCATGCCAACAATCTCTGTGTTGCCTTCAGCAGCAGCAGCCTGCAATGCGCTCCCAAATTTCCCCCCTGCTGCATTGATGTCGGCACCCTTTTCAAGAAGGATGCCAACAATCTCTGTGTGGCCTTCAGCAGCAGCAGCCTGCAATGCGCTCCCAAATTTCCCCCCTGCTGCATTGATGTTGGCACCCTTTTCAAGAAGCATGCCAAAAATCTCTGTGTGGCCTTCAGCAGCAGCAGCCTGCAATGCGCTCCCAAATTTCCCCCTGCTGCATTGATGTTGGCACCCTTTTCAAGAAGCATGCCAAAAATCTCTGTGTTGCCTCCAGCAGCAGCAGCCTGCAATGGCTCCCATATTCTCCCCTGCTGCATTGATGTTGGCACCCTTTTCAAGAAGGATGCCAACAATCTCTGTGTGGCCTCCAGCAGCAGCAGCCTGCAATGGGCTCCCATATTCTCCCCCGCTGCATTGATGTTGGCACCCTTTTCAAGAAGCATGCCGACAATCTTGGTGTGGCCTTCAGCAGCAGCAGCCTGCAATGGGCTCCCATATTCTCCCCCTGCTGCATTGACATCGGCACCCTTTTCAAGGAGGATGCCAACAATCTCTGTGTGGCCTTCAGCAGCAGCAGCCTGCAATGGGCTCCCATAGAATCTCCCCGCTGCATTGACATCGGCACCCTTTTCAAGGAGCATCCCGACAATCTCTGTGTGGCCTCGAGCAGCAGCAATCTGCAATGAGCTCTCATCTTCTTCCCCTGCTGCATTGACATTGGCACCCTTTTCAAGAGGATGCCAACAATCTCTGTGTGGCCTTCAGCAGCAGCAGCCTGCAATGGCTCCCATAGAATCCCCCGCTGCATTGACATTGGCACCCTTTTCAAGGAGCATCCCGACAATCTCTGTGTGGCCTCGAGCAGCAGCAGCCTGCAATGAGCTCCATCTTCTCCCCCTGCTGCATTGACATTGGCACCCTTTTCAAGGAGCATCCCGACAATCTCTGTGTGGCCTTGAGCAGCAGCAATCTGCAATGAGCTCCCATCTTCTCCCCCTGCTGCATTGACATTAGCACCCTTTTCAAGAAGCATGCCAACAATCTCTGTGTGGCCACTAGCAGCAGCAGCCTGTAATGAGCTCCCATATCTTCCCCCTGCTGCATTGATGTCGGCACCCTTTTCAAGGAGGATGCTGACACTCTCTGTGCAGCCTCCAGCAGCAGCAATCTGTAATGGGCTCCCATGTCTTATCCCTGCTGCATTGATGTTGGCACCCTTTTCAAGAAGGAGGTGCAAAATCTTCATGTGGCCATAGTATGATGCTACAATGATCTCTGGGTATTCTGAATGTTGTGGCAATGGTGCCTCTTCCAGCCGAAACTTTGCAGTCTCCACAAGGTTTGCACCTGCTGCAATCCACAATGCAGAGGGCCTTGATGGCCAATCTGGATAATTCCATGGCTGGGAGTTCCAGCTCTTTCTCCAGGAGAACTCTCCATAATTCAATTTTTGCTTCCATTGAAAAGCCCGACCAAGAAACCTGAGAATAATTTCTCTGAGTTGAACTTCAGGCTGTCCAGCAGCATGTGTAAGGCAATACTGTGAGTACTCAACCAGAGGGGGTAGATTTTGCAACTCCCAGGATGAATCTGGATATCCATCAAAGGCAAGGAATGTGAGCAGAGTGTGTGTTATCTCTGTTTGTGCATCTGGGAATAGCTGGGCCTGAATGTTGTCGAAATACTCCTGTGTGGTGTAGTGGACAAGTCGCACCACCTTAACCTTTTCATCCACAATGACAAGCCCAGCACAGACACCAAGAATAATCTCGATCTTCAAAAGATTTTCCTTGTCAAGTTGTTGTGTCCCTGGTTCAATAGCCAGAGCCACTTGCAGGTCTTCAACTGACAGTGGCCTCTTCGCATTAACAACCCAGATAAGAGTGGAGCGAGCTGTCTTTCTGTCATCCTCATTCTGGGCTTCAATTCGCTGCATTGCGATATCATAGCCTTCATAAAGGTTCTTTGGTAGCTCTGTCAAGGCTTTGCGAACAGCCTTGATTGTGTTCTTTGTCTTGAGGGACTCAATGTGAAGCTTGGCAAGAAGGAACCTGGTTAAAGTTTTTTTTCAGCTGCTTTCTGACAATGCTTTAATACCATTTACATCCCATCCACAGCACCAATGATTTTTTCATGGATTTCCTCTTGTAACTTGGGTAGGTCCTTGACATGCTGAGACAGGCGTGAAGAGCAGATCTGTGCATTGATGTATTCTCGAAGATCATCAGGTGTTGCCTGAATATCTAGAGTTTTGAGGTCTGAAAGGGAGAAGGGTTCCAGAGAGATATGTAGCCTTGAAGTGATCAATAAGTTCACATTGCTGCCCATTGCTACTAGATTTTGGAGTAGAATTTCCCGTTGGAACTCAGGATATTCATCCATGGCATCAATAATGATAAAGACCTTTGAAAACTCTTTGAGGCAAGAGCTAAGCAGATCAAGAAGTTTTTCCAGTGATGGCACAGTGCCCTTTTCTCGGTGCTGCCGATATAACTCCTCTGCAATGGAGCCAACATCTCTGCCATGCACAAGCTGTCTCCAGAGAGCTGCCAGAAGCTTTGATGGTGTTTGGTCATTGGCTTCTTTGTGGTTCAGATAAATGCAAGCCACACCCAGGTTTTTGTTGTCTTCACAGTCATCACTGAGATGGTTCACAATGATTGATCTAGGTGCAGAATAATCAGTAGGTATGTCTGTAGTGAGCATAGATGGATGTACGCAAGGACTGTTTTCCCTGCACCCGCTGTACATTTCCAATTGATCAGTACCTTAAGCAGATGGAAAAGGTAAGCAACACACGAATTCCATGGCACCAGAGTGTCCTTCTGGAACCAGATTTCCATTCTTGAAAACATGGATGGGCTAGCAGCCATTCACCTGTTCCCTTCTGCCGCACCCGAAAAATCTCCTCCTGTCTTGGAAAAAAATTGATTGGTGAGAGCCAGTCAAGGAAGTCGAGGCGCCGAATATCTATTCCTTCTTCCTTGTCACCACGGTGTATCACAATGTGTATGATTTCAGCGTCCAGATGCAGAGTGGGGCCATACCCAACACCTCCACCACCACCCTGTTGGCTGCCCCGTCCACCATCGCCTCCTCTGCCTCCTGGGTAATATAAATACTGATACTGGTATCCTAATCAATTTCTTCCGCACCATAAAGGTTAAATGTGTGGGGTTCACTTGGTTGATGAGACATGGCTATTCTCGTAAGTATGGATCTTATGTATGAGGGACAGCACTGTGTCAGCCAGCATCAAAATTCACATGAGAGACAGAACTGACCAAAGAGAATAAATTGCCGCAGTAGACTTGGGGGTTGTAGCACGAAGAATGTATTGGTGCAAAGACAAGTATAAGAGGAAGGGTCGGAGGAACATGCACAGAGCACGTTGCGCTTTAAATTAGATAGAAGGCTGTGACGGAAGATCCGGAAGTGGCCGGTCCCATTGTTTTGGTCCTGAACGTCAAACTTAGATTGATGTGGCTTGGACGATGACAGCCAGCTGACAGCGACGCTTCCATATTGGGCTCCCGAATGAACTGCTGCAGTCCCGCTCGAAATGTAGATCAGTCATTTTTGCAGCTCAGTGTTGATGAGCTGGAGGGTAATAGCTGTGGTGCCCTGAGTGAGGACTTGAGGGTGTTGTGTGGTCGCTGTATTGTTCGGGTGCCGTACTTACGTGGGTGCCAAACTTGGATTGACAGTGGTGCTTCTGCAATGACAGCAAGCTTTCATCTCACACTGACAGCGAAGATTCAATATTGACCTCCAATTCAAAAATAGAAAAAGAAAAATCGGGGAATGCAGGCAATGAACTGAGATACTCTTGTTGGAAATGGAGTCCAACCTGTGAGACGAGGAGATGCCAACAAGTTACAACTCTCTTTTCAACCGGATCGGCAGCCGTACCGTTAACAACGCCGTCTTAATCACCGACATTGATCGGACTCTGATTAAATCTAGCTCCGTACCCCGCCCGCACATGTTGCGACCACTGCGCTCGCCCCCGCCATTCGTTTCCGGCTTCGACATGTACAATAATCCCAGCGTTACTCTGGCAGACTGGCCATTCCATGTTTGCGCCCTTATTGATATGCGCGTTCCATCCCATTTCACTTCCCGTGCATATTGGGTGCATATCTCGCCCACCCTTATCGCCGATGTGCTTATTCCCAGAAAGCCAACGCGCGCGCGTCCTCTGCCACCTTCTGCGGTTCCTCCCCGCAGGCCGCTTTCCTCTCCACTCGCTCGCTCGCCCGCCCTCGCACTCCCCTTCCTCCTGTACCCTGTGCGCCGCTGGCGCTAGTCGTCCTCCTCCCTCTCCTCCGCGTACTCTGCCTACTACGCTGCGGTCCTGAAGCTCTGAAACGACGACATCGGTGAGTAGCGTCCCTCCTCCCTCGGCCTATCCTCACTTCATCGAGCCATATTCGCCAAGCGCGAGCGGTCGACCAAGACGAACGGGCTCATCTTCCGCGCTTCAGTGTTCGTGCCCCACGACGGCGACGGCGACCAGTAGCGGCGGCTCCAACTGAAACACAAGCCCGTGTTTTGCCGCCACGCATCTTCCCGCATGCAGCGGGTACACGGGCTTGATTCGCGTCCTCCTCGCCATTTCCCGTACACCTTCGGTGTGCATGCGGGACATGCTGCGTTCAAACTTACCATTCCCCGCTCCTCAGCCGCTTCCTGCCATATTTCACAGCGTAGTCGACCATTTCCCGCATTGCAAGACCACATGCGCTCCTCCCGCCACTGCCACGTCATACGCCGCGTCGTGCCACTGCGTCGTCCTGATGCATCTCGAAACTGCGCTGTCTGGTCCCGCAGTGTCGTTGTTGCTGATACTCGCGATGCGCATGAGCGCGCCGCTATCGTCATAAGCTCTGTCAGATCGCTGGCCGGGACGGGGATCGAGAAACGGATGTATTGGTTTGGGGACACATGTCACCGGGCCTTTGCTATTGCAGGAGATGCCCGTGAGTTCCTTCCTTCCTTTCCTTTCCTTTTTTTCGGCTTATTCATCGATTTCCTTTCTTTCGTAGACCGCATCTTCTCTCTCCTCTGCCCGCATCTTCCGACATGCATGAACGGCCCATCTTCCTCAGTTCCTCCACTCCATAGTGTCGCAAGTACGGCTGTCGGGACCTGTTGGTATGTGCATCTTTCGCTGTCTGCTTTTCCCCATCGTTTCCCCTCCCTCTCCCTTCCCTCCTTCCCTTTCCCCTCCCGCCCTTCTCCTCCGCTTCCTCGCGCCTTTCTTTTGTCCACTTCCCCGTCCATTCCCTCCGTCTTGATCTTGCCTCGAGGCTGACACTGATGATCCCATTATTGACGATAGACACACGCCTTGCCGGTGCTGACGCCACTTAAAGACTCACGGAGTTTCTCTTCCTCCTCTGATTGTCCTCCCGACTCTCGACCTCTTTCTCTCCATTTCAACTGGCTCTGCGAATCGGAGCGGGGAAACGGCAGGAGGCAGATATTGAAAAACTCAGCTATCGTCTGCCGGGTCCTGGATCAAACACCCCTGCATGCCAGACTCTCACCACAGACTCTTACCTTCGTCAAATTTGAGGTATGCCTGAATGAAATGAAGTGTTGGTTGGCTGATGGAACGCAGACAAAAAGGGAATGACTCGCATTCTGAATCCATCTTTCCGTCGAATAAAAACTCTCGTCGCCCCAATCCGACATGCCCTATGTTTCCCTGGGGCAGCAAGATTGAAACAGCGGCAGGGGAGACTTCAGTATAGCTGTAAGCACCATTGTATTAGCCTCGCCGAGGAAGAATAAAAAAACACAGAAGACATCCTAAGACTGAGAGTCGAACCCGTACCGAACACGCGCGCAAGCGGTATACCGGTGCCTTCACGAGTGGTACCGGTGACAAACGTACCCTTTTTTTGTATTCAGTTCGACCTTTCGTTGAAGGCTTGGTGGGATTCCAGAGTTTAGCACTAGGATTGTGGTCGATGATACAATGGGATGAAAAAGCACTATTCTTCTGAACCGAAGTCATGGGCAGTATCCGCAGTTAGGAATGAATACTGAGTAGATCCCAAAGTGAGCGACTCTAAATGGTAATAACAAAACACTCAACCTGACGGGAGAAGGGTCTTCGGGAGTCGACCCCCGCACAGCCACATGATCTCTGCCAATGGATGGCGCTCAGTCGCCCACAGATCCTTGCTTTTCGAGGCTTCTGGTTGCTTAAAGGTTGACCAGCAGATCGAATTGTGGGCAGAAGTTAAGCTTGGATTTGAGGTGACGATCAAGTGACGATTCACAAAGTGAGCCGCGACTCGTACAGAAATTGACGAAACCTAGTAGCTACCGATAAAACCGCCGAGCATATATTGGGAGAACAGAAGACAAGAGATGGACGTAGCTCAGATTAGCCTTCGTGTCTCGGGGAAAATTAAATTAAATCACCGGGAACCGAGGGCGAAACAAAAACGATTTTTGACGGAAGGGAGGATGTGTTGTGTTCTATGACCGCGCCCCTTAGGTGCCCGGAACATTGAGTTTGTGGTATTGATTAGCGATAACCTGTATAGTACCAGTGCCGGGATCCTACGCGAAGAGAAACCCCTAGTCAAATGATGATACATAATGCAGTTCGAATTTCGACCAGTTTATTTCTTTTGATTCGCGATGCTTGGCGTTACGGGATATTAGTGGAGGAAGCAAGGCGATAATGATTGGATGGTCTGGATTGTAAGATTTTGCCATGAGTATTGTTCACGAGCAGGGAGACCAGCTCGTGGTGAGACGGAAGTAGCTGAGTATTAGGGACGGGCAGCAAGACAGTTAAAGGTGATGCTGTAAATAGAACAGAGAATGGGTATGTCCCTTGAGGTAACGCCAACGAATACCCACTTAGCACTATCAGAGAGTGGGTCAAGGCCCGAGCCTTTCTCGTCGCCATCGACACTGGGAGCTCCGACCTTTGGTATGTCGGCTTCTGCACCGCTTCCTCCACCCTTTGATATATCCAATCCCTCCAGGATATCACCCCCGTCGGACTTTGTGGTGTCTTCGACCCAAGTACAGACTTCAATTTCCTACTCTACATCAATTGTCAATGGCACAATCGCTCTTGGTTGGTGGAGCGTGGTGGATATTCCTACCGGGTGTATCCATAAATTTGTTCCATTGATCTACTGTACTATTAAAATCAATTCGTCAAGGGGTGTGACGCGTGACCGAAAGTTCCAATTCGTCAATTCGTCAAGGAAGTTCGAGATGCGTGACATCCCCCAAAATTTCGTCAAGCCGCAAAAATATTCCAGGAGTTGTGATGAACAAAAAGTGACTCAACTGAATAATGCAGGAATCACCTGCACAATTTATTTCAACATATCTTTGAGTGATGCAGAAAAATGCATTTTTTGCTGTTGAACTTGCTCTGAACCACGATATTTGTGAGATTTGAAGCCAAAAAGGGCCATAAATTGAGTAGGAAGTGCCCACAGCTGAGGAAAACTGCTCCTGGCACCCCTGAACCGAAATTTTGAACCTACCGTGACAAAAAGTATATTCGTCAAGAGCCTGGGTGACGCGTGACAAGGTTGCAAAATTCATCACGTCAAGCACCCCTGTGATGCGTGACTGATGAAATGATTTTAATAGTACAGTAGTTAGGATGGAGTCCGGCTCCAGGATTCTCGAGCGAGCCCCGCCTTGGGTGGGTTGCCGACTCGTAGAAAATGAAGACTGCAGGAGAGAATCCAGTCAAGGAGCCGGTCACCAACCGAAAATAAAATAAAAGGTTTTGGTGGACGACTCCATGACCTGACCCCGAGTCGAACGGGGCCCTTCTGCTAATACTCTTGTTCTGGACTCTGGAGAGTGGCATATAGGGCAGATGCGCACCGCGTGCTATCAGGCCTTTCTCCCTCAGTTCGTACCTCGGATAAGTGATTATGAAATTGAACTGAGATTCAACAGGTCATCCAACAATGTTTCTCCCAATCCCAATCTGTCATGGAGCCTGGAGATTGATAATAATTGCGTGGGACGAGATGTGTCTTCATAAACTAGTAAGTAGAAGACGAAAAAATACACATCGTAGAAAACAAATGACCTGGCCCGAGTCGAACGGGGACCCTCTGCTAATACTCGTTACCACCAGCAAATGTGGGCAGATGCACACCGCGTGCTACGAGGTCTGTATCCTCATATTTGTACCTTGGTTTAGTTGGCGTGAAGATTGCATCAGGGCTTCTCAACAAGTTCGACCTTCAAGCTTCGAATGTAAAGCCACAATGCTGAGAGATCGAGATGACGTTCGAAGGGACATCGAACACTGTTCGGAAGAGCGCATCCTGCATGCCTAAATTGAAGAAAAGAATTAGGAGGAAAAATGTAGTCGGAAGACCGACCTTGAATTTGACCCCGAGTCGAATGGGGACCTTCTGCTAATAGTCTCAACCATCATAATATTCCCACACATAGGGCAGATGCACACCGCCTGCTACCAGGGCTTGTTCCCTCAATTCTGATTCTGGTCAAGTCGAATTGAACTCAGGTGGGCGTTGGAATTTGGAATCAGTCATCTCTTGCTACCTCGAGCTCATTATATATTCATATCTACCAGGTCTTCCTCGGGCTCATTATTCATTTATTTATATCCATCTCATATCGTACCCAGATCCTCATCCCTATCCCTATCCCCCAAATTCGAATTCGAATTCCCATGGCTGACTGTATTTCGTATTTCGTATTCCGTACTTACTTACGCGTATCTCAAGGGGAAAGAGATTGGACGATACGATTTATTATTGAGGGGTACGGACATACTTCACAGTACTATAGCGAGGTATCGGGAGTACTGAAAGGATGATAGATCGGACTATGTGCACGCACTGTGTGTAGTGTATGCGTCGTCATACACGCACGCGCGCGCATGCACCCATAGAGAGAGCGTCGCGGGAAAAGAACAGAGTGCACACGGAAAGAGCTTCGCAGGAACGGCAACGGGAACAGAAAGAGCGTGCGTGCACCGGCGAGACCAGGCTGAATATATATAGTCCAGAACCAGAACCAGGCACAGCAGGCCGCGGTTGTCAGCGCCCACAGAAAGACATCGCGGGAAGGGGAACAAAACGGAGCGTGCGCGCGTGCGTGCACGAGAGAAAGAGGAATACATACGAAGCTCACCAAAGAAAAAGAACCGAGCATGCAGGTCGTTGAGTGAATATCTGGTTTTAAATCTACTGAGGATGGGGACTGCGAGATCGATATCGGCGCGCACAGGACACGGATACGGAGCCATTTCTGAGTCACGGTGTCGGCCCGATCGCACAGAGGGGGGGAGAGACACGGGAGCAGGAGGAAGGAGGGAAAGCC
>JARJLF010002107.1:0-50085 GCA_029378395.1 Mycena leptocephala | reverse complement strand
AACAAGGAGCCAGAATCATCCAAAGGCTTAATTAAAGGGTAATGATGGCATCAGATATTGTGATCCCATCCAAATCCATCCAAATATTTTCCTCACAACCAAGACCATCCACGATGAGCTCCAGCTATGCCACCTACGAAACCTGGCCTCTGAGTCTTCTTCCATCTTGGTGAAAAACAGAACTCGGCCACTACAAGACATACTGTCTCGGCTGTGTCCAAACTCACTGTCCCATGGCTGGATTGGCCGGCAACATGTAAACCCAGCTGAAAATTCAAGGATTTCGATATCCTGTTCAATGATGCGCAGGTGGAGGCAGTCCACACCAGTTCCAGTCTACAACCCCTGCATGTGTACCTTGTATGGCCTTCACTCAGCAGCAGCTATTGATGGAGTTGTTGGCAGGGGAGCACAGTGATGGGGAACCGGACAACGGAGAGTTGGAGGGCTCTGGGGATGACTACTAGTAGTTCTACAGGCTCTCATGTATCGCCGCTGCGTAAAATTGTACCACCCCAGGTAATTAAGGCCTTAATATGGGATCCTTAACTAAGGCTTATTAAGGTTTAAGGACTTAACCAAAATTCCGACCCTTAATAAGGGCTTAAGGTCGAACACTGCTCAAAACTGGTGCAGAAACTCATGTTGGAATGGCTGCAAGGCGAAATTGACTCGTCTGACAAGCTCTATTTGTTACATGGACGTTGTGAACCTCAAAAGGACAAAGGGCCAGCCCAAATCACTTCCTGCATGCGGCATTACCTAACAATGGTGAAGACTCAGAACATCGGGAGGCAATTACCTCCGTGTTACTCTCTACACACTTGTTGGCCGTGGCAGTCTTGCGGTACGTCGATCATGCGCATAAACCAGTCCCACGCTCGGAAAGGATGTGCAAGTTCTGCAGACGGGAAGTAGAAACGCCGGAACATGCCCTAATTACTTGTGAGTCCTCGGACACACTTGTTAAACTAAGGGATACTTCCCTGGTGAAACTCTTCTCCGATCTCCCAAACCTCCGCATCCAGATGATGGCACTCTCGAATACTGAATTCCTGAAGGCCATTATTTATCCGAGATCGACGATTCCACTGGTTGCAAAATTTGCGTTTGATGTCCTAGAGGTGTTCTACGCCGAGCCCTTGTTTCGTTTGGATGCTTGATTCAGAGGCTGACCGTATCAATGTGCTAATTTACTTTTTCGTTTCTTTGTGTTCTTTTAGCTCTACGCCGGCGAGTTTGAACGTCACGACTGACAGCTGCGACCGGGAGCTCGGCTAACGGGATATAGAGAGGCCCAGGGAAGATGATGTTGCTACTTAGTGCGTGTACATCGGAATAATTCCTGGAATCGGCGTTCTTGAGCGGGACCGTGCCGTGTAATTCTACCTACCTACCTACCTACCATCCAGATTCTTACCAATTCACAGGTACCTGACCTGTGAAACCAGAAGGACAAGATCAAATCAAGACATAGACGTGGCAATGAACGGGATCTAAATTTACAGTGGATGCTCCTCTCTTTTAAGTTTTAACCTGGACATTAGACTGACGACTCAGCGTATTTGTTAGTTGATGGACCAGAACCTTTCGCTCTCTCCTTGACCTGCTGCGTCTCCTTCGGCCGGCCGTAGGCACTCTCGTTCCACCACTCTCTGAACTCATCAGGCGGTGCAGAAGACCATCCATCTATCTGGTGTCAAGAGAATAGAGACTTCCCTTGCGGACAGCCTTAGAGTACCTGGAGTAACTACAGCTGGCACTGCCTTCATTGGCATCGCGGATATACTGCGCAAACTTATGGTTGATTGCAGGCTCCTTGAGAAAAAAATGGGAACAACTCTCTCAGGTGTGTCGAATCTAGTTGATTTTCCGAGTACAGGGATACCGCTAGTTGGGCGAAAATATCCGTTATCAAGAGATGAAAACAGGAGATATCCACCGGAAGATGGAGGTCTGATTGACTTTTGGATTTTGTTCAGAAAACTTCTAAAAATGCTTTTAGAATGGTCAGATATTTTTTTCGTGTGGAGATGTATGAACCTGCTGGTCAGGAGACGAAAAAGAGCTTTACCTCCAAGTCAAGCAAAGCATCTGGGGACCGAAAACAGATTTCAACTGAAATGACGAAGAAACAGTTTTTGCGCAAGGATATGAATCATGGAAATGGGTTTCGAAGTTCTCACCCATGCCATGCAACGTCAAGTCGGATGTCCATGAACGGATGACAGATTATTGTCCCTTGATGCTGAACTGCGTGGCTATTCCATTCGCCAGAAATATCATTGACGAACTTCTCTCCTTCTCGGAGGCACGTACTTATAATGAGGGCTTTTGAGCTCCTTCCTACAGTTTTCAAGTAAGATGCCAAGTCCCTCTCCCGCTCTCGCCCAGGAAACCAAGCTGAACGAGATTATCACTTGTTTAAATGCCGTGCTGCCACTCCTGAATGAGCTCATTGATGCATATGGAACCCCATTCTTGTCACCAGTTTCAGACACAACTCTGTCGTTGGTTAGCTTGGTGCAGGTGCGTGCATAACAAAATTTTCAAAGGGCAAAATTGGACTTATTGGACTAGAATGTGAAACGGAATAAAGACGAATGTGTCGGGTTCCTGCATGATATCCATGCCATTCTCCTTGCAATTGTCACGCTCCATGTAAAGTCGGAAAGTGCGGGAAATCTACGGCCCCAAGCTTTGGGCCGCATTGGTCAATTTATGGAGTATGTCGAATTTGATTTGGCCAGACTCTCAAGTGCTCAACATCACTCGTAGAACACTTCACAAGATATATACCTTCGTAGGGTTGCAGCAAGATGGGAATAGGCTTAAACAGTTCTTCCGCCAGATTGAAATGAACACACTGATGAAATCTTGTCGTGACGGACTGGACGAAGCTTTGCAGTCCTTCGAGGTCAGTATTCTTCGTGATTCCACTACGAATAACGGAACTCTGAAAAACCAATAGCTCGAAAATAGGGTTACACTTTTTACTAGCATCGAGGAAATGATGACGAGAACAGAATCATTGCACAAAGACGTTTTACAGTTGATCTCAGCCATGTCAGATAGTTCAGTGTCGGAAAGTGCATCGCTGGTATGGTGTCTTCGACTGTTAAACAAACCGGAGTTGATCAGATACATCAGAGGACGGATGTTACATCAAGCAGGTATGATTGGCCGCATACTTGTTCCTCAACCCATGCTTAAAAGAATGTATACAGCTCGAATTCTCTATCGATGTTGCCTGGAGAGCCAAAAATATTTCACGGCCGTAACGCCGAACTGGATATGGTTGTAAAAATGCTTGGCCAAGAATCATCCAGGATAGCAATTCTTGGTGGTGGTGGTATGGGGAAAACCACACTTGCAAAAGCTGTTCTGCACCATTCCACCGTTGTGGCCGGATATGAACGACGTTTATTTGTGGCTACAGATTCAGCTACGAACTCTCTGGGGTTGGCAGCACTTGTTGGGGCTTATATTGGGCTCAAACCAGGGAAAGATCTTACAAGGCCGGTTGTCCGATATTTTTCGGGAGGACCACCATGCCTCCTGATTTTGGATAATCTCGAAACATCATGGGAACCAATAACATCCCGCACTGGCGTTGAAGATTTTCTATCCCTTCTCAGTGAGATACCACATCTTGCATTGATAGTAAGCACTCATCATCTATATGCTATTTCTTTTTCCTCTGTTGACACAAACACAGATTACAATGCGAGGTGCGGAGCGACCTGCCAAAGTACGCTGGAGCCATCCATTTCTCTCACCCTTAAAACCACTCTCGGATGCTGCTGCACGCCAGACCTTCATCGATGTTGCAGATGATGTCCATAATAGCAAGGACATCGACCAACTTCTCGCTCTGACTGATAATATGCCATTGGCAGTGGAGCTAATTGCACACTTGGTAGATCACGAGGACTGTGCCAATGTTCTCGCCCGGTGGGAGACCGAGAAACTGCTTTGTTGTCAGACGGTTACGACAAAAGATCCAATCTGGATGCTTCAATTGAAATTTCCCTCTCGAGCCCCCGAATTACCTCATTGCCTGGTACGAAGGAGTTATTGGCTCTTCTATCAATACTCCCAGATGGCCTTTCGGATGTCGAACTTGTTCAGATACAGCTGCCTATCGAGAACATTCTCACTTGCAAAGCCACATTAATTGGCACTTCCTTGGCTTACATGGATGATGCAAAGCGACTGAAGTCCCTAAGCCCCATTCGGGAACACGTCCATCGTTTTCATCCTCCTCAGCCTGCTCTCATCCGCCCACTTCGATCACATTTCAATCACCTATTGGAGTTATTCAAGAAATACGGTGGTGCACTTCAAGTCGCAGGAAGAGTGTCCCAAATAACCTCCAATCTGGGGAACTTGCACCAGTTGTTGGTGCGAGGCCTGGATGGAGAGAACCCAGATCTTGCTGACACCATCCACTGTGCCATCAGCCTCGCTGATTTCAGGCGACAGCTTGGACATGGACCCACCGCACTGCTGGAACGGATACCACCTTTGTTGCCCCAGCTTGGTGACCACCAATTAGAGACACTATTCCTGGCGGCACATTTACACAATTTCAATGCTGTTGTGCATTGGGAACCGCTGGTTGCACAGGTTGTGAGTCACTTCCCGGAATTTGATAACCCACTCTGCAGTGTGAGTTCAACCCACTATTTGTCTGATATAAACTAAACCAAATTATTGCCATAGCAAATTCTACCATGCCCTTGGAATGTATTTTGGTGGCAGAAACGAGGTATCATCCGCCTTGGAATCGATGCAGAAGGCCTACGTATTGTCACTGTCGTGCGGAATAACAGACAGACAGCATCAGCATTGATTGGCATGGCTCACATCGAATGGACTATGGCAATTTCTCTTCCGCTCATATCCACGCTGTCGAGGCGCAAAGTCTTGCGAAGCTGTCTGGGAGTTTATATATGGAGGCACAGGCACTGGAACTCGATGCAGTGTCACCTGTGAATCTTGGAAACTACAGAAATAGGACATCGACGCTCAACCAAGCACAGAGACTGGTCCAACTTTGTGGCATGTCTGGAGGTCTCTTGGATCGCAATATCACAATTGTGATGGGCTACAGTCATCAGGAAAAACAGAGTATTCAGAAGCCGACATGTATTCAACCAATTTCTCCAGAGAACATCGTCGGAGCAGGATCCATTGGATTGTATCACTGCCCTACTCAATATAGCAGAGATCGATACAATGATTGGCAAGCCTCCGGATGATGTACGCAAGATCCTGGAAACGGCACGGACGACATCCACCACTTTCCAAATACCCCAGTGCATAATTTTCTGTGACCTGCATTTAGCCGATCTTCATCTGCGAGAAAGTGATATAGCGGTCGCAGATGCCATACTTCAGAACGGTCTCAGGTTGGCTTGGGGACGCGACGCTGGTCCTATTTCCTACTCCTTGGAGCGACTTGCAGATGTGTGCCGCTGGCCTCCTAATGCCGACCAATATGTCTGGACGGTCACATATTTGGCCTGGACACACAAATCAAAGGAAGTACTCATGCTGTACAAAGCTCTCCGCTTCCTTGGAGATGTGTTCCTTTCAGCCCAAGATGAAGAAACAGCGGAGAATTTATTCACGGTTGCGCTGGAGGGGTTCACTTATATGGATGTTCACCATGCTAGAGCGCAGTGTATGCTGCGTCTGGGAGATCTAGCAAAGCAACGCGGTGATCTCTTGAAAGCGAGGGACCTTTGGGCTACTGCGCATCCTCTTTTTGAAAGATCCTTGCAGGCCCAGGGTGTTGACCAGATCAATGCGAGGCTTACTACCGGTCAGCGGGAGCAGTCAGACTCTTTAGACCGCCTTGAAAACATTGTCGCCCCCACAATAGCACCCACGCAGGATATCCACCCAGCTCGGGGAGTTGAGAGGTTTTTTTCAGGTGCAAGAGAGCCGGTTGCAATCTGATCGTTTGTTCAATTAGCTCCTCCCCTGGCTTCTGTCTGCAGTCTTGTTTCGTCGTTTCACTAAACATGCCATAATTTAATGTAGGCGCCTCATACAGCCTTTTTCTCGTGGATGCCTTCATCGATACAAAATTCAACACAGTAATGCAGTAGTCACGTCACAGTTGAAGAAATGAGCCGAGATGCCGAATACCGTTCTTAAGTTCGATCAAGTTTCGGCATTTCGTATCCCGTCATCCTCACGCTGCGCGAGACTCGGATGAACAACCTGTTGCACCACTCCGATGTGCTCGTTCATTGAAATTGTTCAATTTATGCCTTGAGTATTTACTAGCTCGTTCCAAATTACTTAATTCACCCACCATCCCATACTGAGCTCCTCGCCCTCGAAGTTGTACTATATCCTGACATGCTGAGAGTTGCGCGCGAACTTGAAGAATTGACGGTTTCGACGGTAATGTTTTGATATTGGAAACTTTCCGTGTCAAAATCCCGGGTAGGAGAGTTCTATCTAATCCAACCCTCTCCATTAAATTTCAGGATGCACCGAGAAATCTGATGTGGTTGTTTTGTTTCTCCTAATTTCATGCTGGTCTGTCGGGACTCGGGATTCACAAGTAGGCGAACAGGGCCTAGTGGTGGAGATCGCACTTGCACTGAATATAAAACTCCAACGAGCTCAACTAATGTTAGAGGAGATGTTCATTCGACGGGAGCCTCAGTCGTTCGGACTGCTGCCTCAATTCTCTAACCAAAGAGTTGAATATTTCAAAGGCACGAAGCAAATTGACGGATGTTCCGCGCTGGCTTCTATTTATCGGTTTGTGAACATTTGCAGGAGTTCCTCGTTCGATTCGAGCCTGGGCCATGGCACCGCCTTTGAGGAATGTTTTTTTCACACCACAGAATTCTATGCAAATGTCCTACCGATACTGAACGCTGTAGCGTACAAAGATGCGCCCCAGCCCCCGGTCTTGTTGCACCAAACCCAAGCATCGCATACTGCACTTGCCGCCTACATTATGGCGTCGCGCCCGCTCCCGAGCCTCAAACCCAAACACTACCTCGCATCACTCAGCCTCCGCGTCCAGCGCAACAACCACCTTCCCCACCGCGTGGTTCGTCATGAGCCTGTCATACGCATTCATTACCCCCGTGCGGTCGAACACGTGTACTGAGTCGACGATGGGCTTGACTGCGCCTGCTGAAGATTAGTCGTTATGTTTTGAAGTTCAAATTAGAGTAGACCAGCGGTGGTTAAGCAGAGAGGAGCAGAGAAGGGGAGAGGAGCGCAGAACAGAAACACGCACCCTTGGCTACGAGGGCGCGCACCTCCTCGAGATCTTGCTTCCCCAGCGGGCAGGTCACGACCTACACCCCAATATTTTTCGTCAGCTCGAAACGCAACTCAAACCGCGGCAACTTACTCGAACTTTCTCCGCACACCTCCGAACACCGCAGGCCTCAGCATCCCCTCGAATATCAGCCTCAGCATCCCTCCGAGAGCCTTGCGCGTGCTGGGGAAGCCCCCGGCGGAGACGAACGCGCCGCCCGGCGAGAGGAATTGGGGCAGGCGAGGTACAGAGTGGCGTCGGGGAGGCCGACAGCGTCGAAGATTGCGCTGAACTGCGGTGTCGCTTGTTTCGAGACGGACTTTGAGGAGGATCTGGAGGTAGAGCCGGCGCGCGCTAACAGCTGCGAGACGAGGGGAGAGGAGGTATAGTCTATGAACTGGCCATCAAGTTGTTGAGTTTCAAATTAATGTAAAAGAAGAGACAAAACGAAGCGACATACCTCGTCGACGCCCAAGCGGAGCAGCGTCTCCTTATTCCGGGCACTTGCGGTGGCGACGACCGTGCACCCCATAGATTTCGCAATCTGGATCGCGGAAAGCCCGACGGCGGAGCTCCCGCCGTTGATGAACACCGTGTCCCCCGCTTTGACTTTGAGGTTCTTGAGGGCCTGGTGCGCTGTGAGCACGACGATGCCGAGGCCCGCGGCCTCGACGGGCGTGACGTTGGGAGGCTGGAGCACCAGGGATGACGACGGCATAACGACGTACTCCGCCATGGTGCCTATCTTAGAGGTCGTAGTGCCGAAGACCTTGTCACCCACGACGAACTCTGTGCCGTTCGGATTGACGATTACGCCCGCTAGATCTCGCTCGACGACGTGCGGGCGGCCGGCGGCGAAGTTAGGGAGACCCGCCATCATCTTGTAGATGCTGCACGGATAGATTAGTACAAAAGCAAAGGGCTTGGCGTGTTAGTACTTACAATGGGTTGAGCGCAATGGCTTGAACCTTCACTAGGACTTGGCCCTTGGGAAGCTTGGTTGGGATTGGGATGCCAGTTTTGAGTTGAAGAGCAGTGGCAGGGAGGCCCTTCTGGATTGCGTACCAGGCGCTGTATGTAGTGGGAGACATTGCCAAAATGTTGACTTTTTGCTTCGCCCTCAGGCTATATTTAAAGAAAGTCAACTTGAACTGAATCGACTCGGGGGATCAGATCGATGAGATCGAGCTGAGGTCGTAATACGGATACAAGGAAAGAGCCCAAACCAGCGAAACCATATAAGCATGCTTACCATTCTTTCAAAGTTCCATCCACGACGCCGTCGAAATCTGCGCTCGATGTGGTCCTGAATCGTTCGGATGCGTATCCGTACTCGTCAGGGAGATTAGGAGATGGCCCATCTAATCAGCGAGGTCGTGACTCGTGAAACCGGACACTCGAATCGGAAGCTGATGTTGCCGTCGAGTCGAGTTGAACTCGAGTTTGCACTCGACTCAAGGATCGAGTGACGCAAACCGACGTCATCGAGTGTGAGTCGAGCTCGAGTTGACTCTAAAAAAGTTCCCACCATAAATGTTCGTCGCCGGATAATCCCGAAGTGTGAGACCTTTCGCCAAATCGGGATGGGCTGACCCCAAATGATCACAACCACCGTGTATTGTCCCGATAATTCGAGAGAAAAATAGGGGGCCATCTATTAACCACATGTAATTGTTTCGCGGCTTTATCCCAGCTTTTTCTGCCTCTTTCAAGCCGCTATAGCAGATATCTCCCGATTTAACATGAAATCACGTATGGCTCACTCCGTTGAGGGAAAAGAGAAAGAGAAACTTCACAAACCAAATATATCACAACCTATATTGCCTCGGAGTACCATCCGATGGTCAATGGAGGCTCAGTACGCAGTTTTTTCTGGAGCCGTGGGAACCTCAACTCGATCAACTCGAACCAAACTCGTAGATCGAATTAGTCACTGAGTTTACACTCGAAGTCATCGGGATTTTCGGATGCTCCCGCGATCTGATGCGCCCGGCGTTCTAACTCGGTCCCGATTCGAAAATTGAACTTCGATCATTCTGAGAGCATAGAGTATCAGCTAGTAGGCACCCGAGGTCCCGAATAATTACCAATGCAATATTATTTGGGCGTAGTTGCAACAAGGAACAAGGATAAAGCGACTAACTCCTACCAAATTTGGGTACGAATTCAGCACATCCACTTCAAAACATTATTCCTACAAATGCTGGGTACAAGGGAAGACCCAGTGGCGGACGGTCCGCACCCGCATTGGATGAAGGTGTCGTCCGGAGTATTATGCAGAGCGCTCGTTCGATTCGGGCCTGGGTCATTATATTTCTGAGGCCTTGTTTTTGGGTTTGGCACCGAGCATAAAACTCGTGGCAGCAGCAACATCTAACCTATATATTGCTCTGACCTTGCGCACGAGTCTAATCGTCGGAAAGAGGCTATACTAACAGAATTTTCATGTAACAGCGGAAGGCCCGGTGGCATCCATATCTGTCCATCATCATTTCGTTATCTCTGCAGGAAGCAAATGCTCGTTCGATTCGAGCACGGGTCATGGAAGGGGAGGGCGGTTTTTTTTAAATCATTCCTGAGATTTAGCAAGATGTCGCTTCGACCTGGTTCACAGGTATAAAATTAGCCCTGGTAGCGGTCATCAAATCTTGGGTGGGAAATTTTGTCCGACAGTCGCTCGATCGAGCCTGGACCACAGCTTGCCTTTGTCTTTCCTTTTTGGCAAAGAAGAGAGCCCTTGGGATCTCGACGCTTGAAGGGCTATAAGTAATTCACCAACAGCCGATAGTCTTGAGCGCGAACAAGTTGCAAGCTGCAGTGTCGAAAGATGGCCGAAACAAAGCAAGGCAAACTTTGGGCGAACGGTTAGTCCAGACAATTTCTACTTTGCGTAATGTACATTGGCAACAAATACAGTCATGCGAACCGCATGAAACCTGCGGCGGTTAATATGGATCCGGGTGGTGAGCCGCCTCAGCTTCTGGAGAACCAGAATCCGGAATGTGAATGCTCGCGCCTTCCCGCAGAATGGAGAGGTTGAATTCTGCCGCATCCACGTCCGTTTTCTTGTAGATATTCATCATGACACGGGAGACCATGGCGACGGAGATGCTAGGAGTTCACAATGTTATTTTCTCGCTCAACACCAGACACAATGATGATATATGTACCAGGTGGTGAACATTGTCAGGGAACCGGGGAGAAGAGGCTGAAAATCGAGATGAATTGAGAGCCTTGTATAACCCAAGGAATGGCTTACTCCGTCGATCTGAAGCATTCTAAGTCAAAGAGAATGCAAATAAAGAGGGCGGCGACGTACAATGAAGGTGATAATGTTGGCAAGATTCGCTAAACCTATCGCGCTATGGCAGGATTAACTGGTGAGAAGCTACAGTGTGGTTCACTCTTACGCGAAATAAATGGCACCTGCATTTCATGGGATTTACTTCATGAACAGCTAAAGAGCATGGGAAGACCCACCATCTCTGATGATCAAGGTGTGAAGCGGCATATCCGCTTGCGCTCCCAGCTGTCTTCTCGTCGAATATGCGCTGCATATTGTGAGTGCAAAGATGATTGTATCGAACAGAAAAAGGGCGCTCCAGGCCCCGGCCAGATCTAATCATTAGAAGGGAACATATCATGTAGGCCGGTTGACACACGGAGGGATCTGAATCGCTGGTTAGTCGATATGCATAGAACGAGAATGGACCAGCACGTTTCGCGGGATAAATCGACATTGCAACCTGGCAGAACTGAGATGGGGTAGGAATCTTGATTCTGCAACAGCCACTGTAAAATTCTGAGGTTCGCCGACGGGGTTAGAAGGTCCTGGGTGTTGGGGACGCACGATAATAAGGCCCACGTTACATGCCCCAACTGCAGACAACGACCACAATACGCGGTTATCGCGACCATATAGAGCCCACATACGCTGGATCATAATGACTGGTCGGTTGTGTTAGAGCATCCCTGGGAGAAAGGTGAATACATACTAGATACGATACTTTGAGTAAAATTAGAAGGATTTGGTGAATTAGATTGTGGCGGGAGCAGCTAGATGGAAGTCAGTCTAAGCATTGAAGCGGGAGAAACTCACGAACCCCTGGCCAGTCATTAGACGACAGGCACCACTGTTGAAGGTTGAAGGTACACACACTCACCTCAGGTGATAAAGTAACGAACGAAAAAACCGCGAGGGGAATGTTGCTTATCGAACGCCGTACCGGACCATGAAAAATAAAATTGCCCCACAAGACTTGGGGCCACCCCACATGTATTGGACTTCAGTGTCTATTTGAAAAAGGTTAATACCATGACTCCCATTAGCGGACGACTCACCAAGTGTTATGAGAATTTCCCAGTACAGAAGGACTACACGAAGAGAACTGTTGGACCAGGATAAGAAAATCAAGCGACATACCCATGCCAAAGATGTTACAGTAGTTTTGGGTAACTCTGGGGAAGAACGGCGTCTTAGACGGCAGTGAATACCAAGGAACCAGAAATGGGTTGCTCACATTGCTTGGGCATAAGCAACAGGATCATCTTCCATACGAGGTGGACGAGCCACTAAGCCAGTGGGGAAAGGAAAAGCCAAGGCAGTGTGTTTGACACCCAAACACGCACAAAACACGCAAATCAAAATTAGGCGTAATGATAGCCGACGTCGGTTAAACCGATTTGTGAGCCAGCCTCAGCCAGGGAGTCGAGTACAAAATTCATGATCAAGATTGCGTCCATCCCTTGAGAGACCCTGGCACCCGTGTACAAAACGAAAACGGTATTTTCTACTGGTTGATTGAGATCACCTGTTCATCGCCAAGAACTGATAACGATAATATTACTAAGTCGCAGGAGCACCGCTAAGACAAACCTCCTTTTGGCGTCCGCACGCAAAAGATATAAATCAGACAAGTCTTTTTTTTGGAGGGCAGAGTCCCTAAGTCATCTAAGTAGGCTGACTTCTACACGAGGTCCTCTCGACCCTGCCGGTCCCTGCGTTCGCAGTACGCAGATTGGAATTTCTCCTCCAAAGCCTCCAATGAGCGGCAGACAGTACTGAGTGCCTGTTTATATACGCCGAGGCAGAACCTCATGGCAATACGCCGGAAGAGCAGTACTATTTGGCAGTACATAGGGCTGTCGCCGGTGACCGTCGCCACGGTTCAACGGCACCCGCGGCAGCCGTGCCCGTCACCGATTCCCCCGGGCCAGATGCATGGAATTCTAGATCTGGCTTCACGGCCTGTTGAAACACCGCCGTCACGGCCGCGGCTTTGTGCAATGGAAGGCGCAATTTGGGGTGAAATTATCGCAGCGGAGTGCACCACCTATGTAGGATGTTTCCCCCTTATTCTTCTCACCTGCAAAAATAGCATGTTGGGACAAGTATCGGCGATGTCGGGAACTGCCGAAATTTTTGGGGAGTTTCAAGCTAGGTTTGCCGACAATTTTCTTTTTCTGACTTTTCCCTCCCTTGCACGGGATAAAATCAAGATCTCTTAGGACCGTTGACTGATCAATTAACCGCCTATTTTTTTTCTACAAGCACCAAGTTCCAGATTTTAATTACCTCAGCTTCATTGGCTTTCATCCCGACTTCTGGAGGGCGACTACAGTTTGCGGAGCAGCAAATGAATGCAATTCAAAGGAAGCCATCATTATAAAATTCCGACACAGCTGTCGACCTGGTACGGCCGTGCCGTCGACCGTCCCGTCCCGTCGAGAATCTTTCCAGCCATTCCAAGTGTCGAAAACCCGACGGCCGCACCCGTCGCGGAACCGCGAGGCACTCACCGCTCGGCCCGGCGGGTGCGTGTACCGTACTTTCTCGCGGACGCTCCACAACTTGCGGAAAATGACGACTGATTCCGTAATTTCCGTTTGACCTGGATACATTCTAATCCATGCCAAGTCCTTTGGACGCCAACCGTTACGATCAGAGGATTCCCAGACCTCGGGCGGGCTTGAGCGTGAGCCCTTACCCGGTACAATGGACCGGGAGTGCCACAGAAGACGTTCAAGAACTCGACGGATCAATCGGACCAGAGGTTCAAAATCTTCTTGTGTTTCGCATTCCGAATTTAACTTGATTCATTGTTTCACAGGCCCTCCACTCTACTCAGCACTGGGTTTTTTTCTGTGATGTAGTCGGAGTCGGAGCCATGGCAGGTGGGAACACTGCTTCTCAATGACGTGCCTGAGAAAATAGTGCATAGTATGTTATACTTTTTGGCGTCCCTGCGCGGGCTCTAGACCTCGGCCCATCATATTCATATTTGCAGCGGTTGTCACGGATTTTTTGTCAGGAATTCGTGAGTACTTCCATCTCCGATGGCTTAACATCGGGATGGCACTTCATAAATCCCGCGTTATTATTTCTCCCTATCTCCGGTGGTTCTTTCACTCCGAGTTGGATTAGTAGGTCGAAACAGTCGAGCGCTCGGGATCCACAACCGGTCTCTTTCGGTTCAAAATTCCTACCTCGACGTATATTCGAATTGCTTGCGCTCAAGACGATCCTCCCGACAGGGTACAAATGCTGAAACTAGTACTGAGGTACTCGAACCCGATTTTGAACGTGGAGTCTGTAAAATTGTCCCCCTCCGGAGTTTTTGGACATCGCTTGCGGCCGGCGTCGTTGATCTACAGCTAGAATTCAAACTGCGTACCTGAGATTCTATTTCCGGAATCGTTAACGGGTGGCTAGCTGGGGAGGGTTCGTGGAGTATATAATGTGCAGACATTCATGGCAGTTGGGTCAAGATCCTCCTCTGGCAATGTCAGCGACAGTCTCGGATTATACCGCCTGCATTCAGCGCCTTTTAACCGACATCGGGTATCGCTATGAACCCTTCCCGCCATACGATGCCAATTACTGGGGACCTTTTCATACCTGGATGCTCGACACTTTGGGGCCTACGTCGTCTTGGAGTTTGAAGAAGCTCAATGAGCTGGAGCATGCCTCTGGGGGAATCATCGAACGAGCATACCCGTATGCAGGCACCCAACTGAAGCTTCTTTTTGCGAAGCTGACAGCTATTGCCATTCTCATTGACGACTCTATCGAAAACGAATCTGTGCATGCGGACATTGTCCAATTTGCGCACAAACTGTATCTCGGGGAAGCTCAACAGAATGAGATGCTGGCGCTTTACCACGCCAACATGAAGGAGCTTTCAGAAATGTACGGGAACGATACGGTTTTGCGTGGTTTGGCTCTTGTCCCGTGGATCAACTACATCGATGCATGCTTGATGGAGAAACAGATATTTACGGCGGAGGTGAGACTTTCAGAATGGTCCGTAGACTATCCACTAAAACTTGAACTATTAGCGCGAACTAGCGAAGACTAAGATGGCTTCTCCATGCGGCGATGCCTTGCAATCACGCAGGCATTTAGACGGGCTTGCACTGAAATTGTGACCATTTTCCTTCTTGCTAGTTTCACATTCACATTCTAACGGGTCGTGATAGTCCCCACTACTTGCGTTCCAAGAGCGGCATAGCTGAAGCATATGCAGCTTGTATATTCAAAACGACCAAGGAACAATGTTTACCTTTGACAAGATACATCAGGGTTCTGCCAGATTTGACATTCTATATTGTAAGTTGCGTTCAACTTGTCTCCTGCCAAAAGCTCTGATTTCTTGTGGCTATAGGAAGTGATGAACGATCTTCTTTCCTTTTACAAGGAAGAAATCGATGGAGAGACCTATAATCTGATCCACCTTCGCACACGTTCACTCTCATCCTCTGGAGTACGCGGCAGCGGAACCACCGGAGATTGGACGTCCTACGACACCCTCCAGCTCCTTTGCGATGAAATCAGAGAAGCGACGCATAGGATTGACGGCCTTCTTCGATTGGAGGAATGCGAAAAGAAAATGCGTGGCGAGGCGGGATTGAGCGACATCGATGAGGTGGATGTTGAGATCGCGAAGCAGTGGAGAGGCTTCAGGGATGGATATATTTCTTGGCACTTCGAATGCCGAAGGTACAAGTTGGGATTTATGAAGCCTGCAGTTTGCGGTGAGATCCCCGAGTCAGCCACTTGAATTGCATATATAGTTGATAGATCTGGTAAATGAATGCACTTGACCGCGTTGAAAAAAAAATGTTGTCTTAAGTAGCGCGTCCCTCATCAACGAACTTCCCTCCAGCCCCTATTTGTCGATCGGCCGACAGCGGCGAACGTAATGCCGACGATCCTTTTCCCTGCCGCAGGATCATTTGGGATGTCATCGCTGACGGTTTTGTCATCAACGATGAACGTTTCCGGTTTCCCGCCCCGCAACCCCGCCGGTCACCAGTCAACCAGTCACCATCTGCCAACTGAGCGCCGGTTCGCTGCTTCTTGTTTGGACCCTCTTGTTAATCGAGGTGGTGGTGGTGTAAGCAGGTGGTCCAACGCTGGTGGTGGAAGGTACCCGTAAAGGTCGCTTTAGTACCCTAACGGTACGTTTGCTCGGGAGTTGCACAAACCTTGCAAAACCTGTTTCAATAGCCGCTGCGCATCACAGTGAGTCCATTTATATCCGAAATTGAATTCATTCCAGAGTAAAATCTGACAGATGGTAGTATGGCGAACGTGAACAGATCGGGGGCCGTCATTGTTGCTAGGTCTCGCGTAATTTCGTTCTCTTTGTCAAGGATACAAACCTGCGCAGTGTCATAGGCACCAAACCGCCGACATTATAGACACTCACGACAATCACCTTCGTTCTACTAGCTTCTAGACCACGTAGGTTGGATGTTTTTGTGGAATCCCGAGTGCTCTGCGTTTACCGGAACTGATCATCAAGATCACGGACCAGTGCATTCAAGTTACCACGGATATATGAGAAGATATGTACTCCGTCAAGTCATACAAAATGCCGCGTCTGCTCAGTTTCGGGCCCCCGTATTCTGCAAGACAGAAACGCCGTCTGCGTGGTCCAGGCTCTTTCTTTTCCGACCCTCCGTGAGGGGCTTCTTTTCAATTCTCTCACTTCCCCAGGGGATCGTTTCTTTTGATGATGAAGTTGTCGCCATCCCCGACGGGATCCGCGGCGTCTGCTAGCAGCGTTGGAGAGGGTTTAATGTACATAGTGATGGACCAAATTGCGCAGACCTTCTTTTTCGGTGAGTGCAATCCGCCTCAAATTCATGTTGGCTGAATTTCGTATAGGCGTGTACACGCTCCTGATGTCTTTATCGACCAGAATGCTGGTGTAAGAGGTTCTAATGCACGAAATGTTCGGAACCTTACATCGATGGAATCATAGGAAACGGGGGTTAAAGAATCGGACCAACAAAATCATGCTACTTGTCACGCTTTTCATGTACCTCTTATCGGCAGCATTTTGGTCGTACAGTGTCGTCTATGCTGCAGACAAGGTACAGGCCCAGATTGACCTGACGTCAAAAAGTTCAATCCCCGCCCACGATAATATCACCCAATGGTCACCTCTGTTCAATGCCGTGGTGATGATAAATGTCCGTTTATCTTCCCTCTTCTCTCTATCTGCATCCATTATCTCACCATGATCTCGCAGTTTGTCCTCAGTGATGGCGTGGTAGTCTGGCGCGCTTGGGTCATCAGCCACCGCGACCTGAGGAAATATCTGTGGGTCACGATGGGTTTCTTGGTTCTCACAGCACGTATGTCCGTGGTTTATCTTGCTGCTCAGTTATTCAAAGTCGTCAATTTTAGTCGCCGTCTTCGTCTTGATCGGGTTCAGGATTACTGCCTTCATCCAGTCCCCGATTGATAACTTGTCCAAAAGCAGCTTTCTGCGTCCCGCAATTGATTTTCTCCAAATATCTACCGGGGTGTTATCGCTGGTCTCAAACCTCTCTGCGACGGCCGTCGTTGGAATTACTGCGTTGTTCGTTAAATAATCCCTTCCACTATTTGATCGTTTACATATAACTTCTACAGGCGACATCGGCGAATACTCCGCGATGCCTTCACTGGCGAAGAGGCAACGACGAGGGCTGATCAGATATTAGCCTTGATTGTGGAAGCTGGCGCAGTGTACTGTCTTTCTACCGTGAGTCATGGTCCGTCTATGGGCCGAATTCCTGCATTTACCTCCTTTTCCTAGGCCATAGTCCTGGTGTCCGCGTTCATCCGATTACCTCATGGCACCTTTGGGGATTTGTACGGTCCGATAAATGTCCACGTTGCAGTATGTGTTCATTTCGGGGGCTCATCTCACTGCTTGGTTAATTAACATCAACTCAGGGCGCATACCCACCCGTCGTGATACTGCTCGTCAGCATGAACCGTTCGCTGGATGAGACAGCATTTTTGGACACCGTTTCTCCTGCACGTCCGATGGAATTTTCGAGCGCCAACACCAGCCCGACCACGACCGTCGGCGGTCCTGAGATGATAACTCTTCCGGAGAAGAGTAGGCGAAAACCGGTTCAGTCTAGCCGGTTCTCCGACGACAGCTTCGAGACCAGATACGTGCGGTAACGCTTCGAAGCTGAGGCATTCTATATTTATTTTCATTCACGAGGATGTATTTTTGTTGAGACATCTGCTAAAAAGATGATAATGGCAATGATATGTTTGTCGTAGGTCGGTATGTGCACATATGGTAAAGCCGTCTGGTCCTTTGATTTGAGTGCAGACAGTAGTGAACCCTTCTTCTCAGTACATCGTATAAAATTTGTGATTACAGGCTCTGAAATTAGTTTACAGTTGACAGGAAGTACCAGCGACAATGTACAACGTTCGACGGGAAGTAACCTAAACCAAAGGCACATGGTCGTTGGACACTTCTTTCGCCCTCCGACCCGCAGCCTCTTGACGCAACTGGCGAGGTAAGAGAAGGAGCCCAATAGCGTACAGGGACCAGATGACCTAATCGAATCCTCCTTGGTGAGCGTCCACAGTGAGAATGTGTGAGGGACTCACAATGACGATGGCGAGCCAAAAGTGCTTGCATCTCCAGTTCACTGGATGCCCATTTCCCGTGGCGTATGCCCACTCAATCCACAAGCCATAGTGCGTCTACGGTCGGCGGTCAAGCAGCGGAAACAAAGTGAGGAAAGACGTGTACCTGCCAGGTTGCGAGCGCGACGATGGCGAGGCCAAGAATGGCGTGGAGGTAGTTTTGCGGCTGCCGTCCGCCGGGGAAACGGAAGGGGAACTTCACCCAGTGGATGAATGTGCCAAGGAAGACTTGGATGAGGTACATCACGAGCAGTGCCAGTCCGACTTTCTATGGACTCCAAAGTGAGACTTTATAAGCAGCAAAATAGACTGCGCCACGCACCTGGTGGGGGTCGCTGAAGTGGAGCGTACCGCTCATATTTGTGGTTTGGTATCCGAGCGCGAAGCCGGTGAAGATGACCGGCCCAGTGACGAGGAAGTTCACGATGGCATGGGGCCAGAACCAGCTATGCCACATATTGGGTGAGTGACCTGCATTTAAGGACTTGAAACAGTGCTCACGAGTTTGTGAATGTACGCAGATATCGAGCGATGAATATGCCGAGAGGGAGGCCTACAAGATATGCGAAAAATGCGACATGGGCGTGTATGCGAGCCTTGTTCTCGAAGACGGAGAGAGGAAGGGTGGACATGGACGCTGCTGTCTCGCGTGAGTACTAGCTAGGTCTACCTTCAAGGCTTATATATGTCCGTGTGTGTGTCGTCGGTAGTATTCCACGGCAGGGTCGACGACGGCCTGGGAAGATCGGACTAGGAGGGGATAGAACGCCTGGCGACACTTTTGTCTCAACTCTTAATTCAAGAAGCTGGAGGCCGTAGAAAAGCTGTTGAGGCTGTTGGGGTGACGAAAGTTCGCTGCCAGTGATATTAGCGACGCAATATGAATGAATCAGTCGTGGGTCACAACAAGCCGTGTGATTTCGCAGCCAAAGAAAGAGGGATCCCACGTCAGTAGTTAGAAAAGTCCCAGACTTTGATCCCGAGGTGACCGCCTGTACAGAATAAGACGTGCGAATATGAAGCAGAGTCAGACAAAGCCTTCAGAGGACCAGAATAGACAACGGCAGACTGGGGAGTCGGGGACACTTATAGAAAGGTGGATCGAGCCTAAAAACGTGAATTCACGGGCATAAAGACCTTTTTAGACCTACCCAAAAGACAGGTTCGAGGTAGAGCCGAGGAGAAGGGTAGGAAGCAAACGGAAGATCCCGACACAGCCACATACCAGATTAGGAAGCTGTGGTGTTCCTCCCAATCTCATGCCTGGACGCGCGTCCGCATCTGACGAGACAGAACCACTGCTGAGCGACTCTCCTACGAATTATGCAAGCTTGGAATCACCTTTGGACCAGGTCCTTTCCGTGGATGCATCTCAGGGAGACGGTAAGAAACGTGACGCGTCGCGTTCTGCGATAAGCAATTTTCGCGACGGATTCTAATTCAAAGGCTTAGAAACATCTGGCGAGGCGTTCGACAACGTTCCCCGCGCAAAGAGGCAGCTTGGTAAGTGGACCGGACCTCTATATTTCTGCCAATGATTTTACTTTTCCTTGCACAGGGCTGACCAGCGCAGTATTTCTGGTTTTCAATCGTGTCATCGGTACTGGGTGGGCTACAAAACTTACATGTTGCCAATCTATTCCTCAGTAACTTTATAAGAATATATGCCACGCCGAGTGTGATCCTGCGCACTTCAGGCAGTGTCGGCGTTGCGCTCCTCACGTGGCTTCTTGGCGCACTTATCGCCGCTGCTGGGACCGCAGTTTACGTTGAGCTCGGCACTGTAAGGTGTCCAATCTTCACACTGCTTCATTCTAATTCTGCTGGTGCAGGGACTCCCAAGGAACGGGGGGGAGAAGAACTACCTAGAATTCATCTATAGACGACCCCGTTTCCTCGTCAGCTGCTCGTTCGTGGTATACACTCTTATAATTGTAAGCAATGTCGCCCTTTCCGACACTTCCGACACTACCTTTTCAGCACTTCTTTACAGGGCTCCGCTGCGGCCAATAGCATCGTCTTCGGAGAATGTCGGTGCAGTTTTCTATGGGGTCAGAGCAGCATATTCTGACATCCGCTAGATGTTCTCAACTCTCTGGACATTCAACCGACTCGCTTCTCGTCGCGGCTTGTCGCAATCTTCGTCCTCACCTTCTGCCTCCTCGTTCACGGCACCCTCCTCAAGTTCGGCGTGCGCCTTCAAAATACACTAGGCGCCTTCAAACTTCTCATCCTCGCAGCGATCTCCCTCCTCGGAATTCTCTCGCTGCTCAGCGTTCCCGGCTTCATCGTACGCGAGCCGTACGAGGTCCCGCACAATTTCCAGTGGGCCAACTTCTGGGAGGGCAGCGGCACCGGCGTCAACGGCTTCGTCACCGCGCTCTACAGTGTCATCTGGTCCTTCATCGGCTACGCAAACGCCAACTACGCATTGTCTGAGGTGCGGGATCCCGTGCGGACGATCAAGCGCGCGGCGCCGCTCGCGATGAGCGCGGTCACCGTTGTGTACATGTTTGTTAACGTAGCGTATTTTGCTGTGGTGTCCAAGAACGATATCCTGGGCAGTCGCCGGATCGTCGCGTGCGTGGCTCTCAATCTCTCTCCCTTTTTTTTCAAGCCCTTGTCGATCATTTTAAAACAGGGCGCTGTTCTTCCGCAATCTTTTTGGCCCGGCCACTGAACGAGTGAGCATGGGGCTAGTTTGTTTTCTAGGTGTTAATATTCGCAGGCCTTGAGCGTCTTCATCGCGCTCTCGACCCTCGGAAACTTGCTGGCGGGGCAATTCACGCAAGGACGAGGTACGCGAGGCGCATTATCTGCGCGCACAGACAACTAACATGCTCACAGTAATCCAAGAACTCGGGCGCGAAGGCATCCTGCCGTACTCCGCCTTCTTCGCGAGCAACAAGCCCTTCGGCGCCCCGCTCGCGGGGCTTCTCACGCAATACATTGTTTCCTGCCTCTTCGTCCTCGGGCCACCGCCCGGCGACGCGTACCTCTTCATGATCAGCAGTACGTCTCCTTCTTTCTTTCTTTGGAGCATGGATTGACTCCCGCGCACTGCCAGCATCATCCTACTCGCTCGCGCTGATTAACACGCTCGTGTCCTTCGGCTTGCTGCTGCTGCACACGCCTGCGTACAAGCCCTTCGGCTGGGCGCCGCCGTTCCGCGCGCCACGCGCCATCACTGTGCTCTTCTTTCTCTCGAACGTGTTCCTCGTCGCTGTGCCGCTCATCCCGCCTGCGCCTGGGCGCCGCGTGTACGACGCACTCCCATATTATGTACGCCCCTTCTTACACCTCTTGCCCTCGTTTCTCTTTACCCCTCTTTGCTTTATCTTTATGACGTTCGCATCCAACTAACTCATTTCTCTGTGTGTCGTAAATCGTAGTTGCATGCGGTCGTCGCGCTCGCAGTTTCGCTCCTCGGTGGGGCGTACTGGTATGTCTGGGGAGTGTGGTTGCCGCGGCGGCGAGGATATGCGCTTGAGCGTGTATGGGTGCTGCAGGACGACGGCGTCCCACGGTGGGTTTTCAGCCGCACACACACGGAGCCACCGACGTCTGGCCATGGGCCAGTACTGGCGGCTAGATAGGCGTCTCTATGCTCTTCACCAATGTTTAGCTACTCCGCGGGCTTTAAAATGAACACAATCGAGGCGAGACAGGTTGTCTGTGGTCGTATGTGATCCATGTGGTCCTGCGGCGCAAGAGTGGAAAACTTCATTTTCCATTGTCTTCGACGGCGGACATTAGGGGCTAAGTGGGAGTACAAGTTATTCAAAGCCTTCCATCAGCAAATTGACAGATCGTCTTTTCGCAGCTTTTTCGTCTTTTAAAAGCACAAAAAGTCGAAAAAGTCGAAAAGGAGTTTCGTCTTTTTTAGGCCAGGCCCCTTAGCTTTTCAAAGGCGAAAAGGACTGGGAAAAGCTGAAAAAGGTGAGCAATAAGGGCAGCCAAAAGGGTTCAAAAGACGCAAAAAAACACACTAGAAATCGTGAAAACAGTGTATTTGACCGTACTGAGTACATATATCGGTACACGACGCTCGTCCACTCCCGCCTCGGTCCCTCTTCTCCATCACCACACGCTGCAGACCATCTGAATTCCCCAGCGCATTCTGCCCGCATCAGTTGCTACGAGATTGAGGACGCCAACGGAGAGGCGTGCCGCTGCACTCAACGGGAATGCATATTCCGGGTGCGGGCAGGCGGGATAAGCACGCATTCTCTTCGCGCTACGTCGCATTCGAGACGTCGAGGGATGGGGCCATCGGCCGCTTCGAAATCGTCGTCAGCGTAATGAAATGGACAGTACAATGACACACCAATATATAACACGATGAGATTAGATGCCGTACCCGCGCAACAAAGCGCAGTTGTCGAGGATGAGCACATTGGAAGCCAAAACGAGGGATGGGGCTGCCTCTGAAGGTTGTTGATAGAAAGTGTCTTGTATAGAGCTTTTTCCATGGCACGGCGTGCTCTTGACTAGACTGGAGGGCACTTGATGGTTGAGGAGCTTGAGGTAGCGGGAGACATATCGAGCTTCGGGACATATTGAGTTTAGCTTGACGAGAGGCTGGAGGCTGCTTCTGGCTTCGAGGTTGCTATGTGGTTTGCAGGTAGCTTCGAGGGCCTGAGAATGGCGCGCAGATGTTAAGGCTTGAGATGTTGAGTTCGGGCCGAGTTGGACTTGGGGCTTGAGGTCAACGGGGGCCGGAACGCGCAGACGAGAGAGGCAGACGGGGAGTGATGTGGTCGTGGTTAAGAGCAAGTTGACTTGCATCAAATGATCAACAAGATGGCGATGCATGCACGGACCATCCACGTGCTGATGGCTGGACTTGATCAAGACTTGACCAACCGTCGCGACCAAGTCGCGACGAGTTGTTTCGCCAGCAAGTAACGCATCTGGTGCTTCTCATCCACGCACTACTTTCGATAACGAAGAGCTCTGGTTGGAGCGCCGCGGGAAGCCTTGAGTAGCTTTTGTACCGGGCCGCCGCGTATCGTTCAACGGCCATCGTTGGGCGCCGCACGGGCATCGACACCTTCCATTCCCTCTACAGGTGCAAATGTACAACTCGCACAGTATTACAGTATGGACTCTGGTGATTTTTATCAATGAATAATTTTTCAGCTTGTTATCTGCCCGCAGAAGGTGAAAAGGATCGAAAGTTGTGGAAGGACAAAAAGGGCTACAAAAAGCTGTCAGAAAAGACAGTAAAAGGACAAAACACAGAAAAGACGCGAAAAGCCCTGGGAAAAGGAGTTGTCAATTTGCTGATGTCCTTGACAACGGCGAACTAAGTGACGGGACCCCTACAGACCCTGGCAGCGATAGCGTCACTTCCCTTTGCCCGATCACATATAGCGCTGCGGGGTAAACGCCGCTGATTCCAGTGTGCGTTTGGGATGGGAGAAGACAGTATCAAGTGTCTCATTATCTGAAAGTGTCAATGGCGGACGTTCCAGGTATGTATATCAGAATTGAAAATTTAACCCTACTTGAGGTTGACCTACAACCGCGTCCGTCACGGACGCCCTTCCCAGGCTTCCCTCTCTTCGGTCGCTAATTTATTTTTATTCATAGGGGAGCGTTTGGTGTAATGATCCTCAGTCTGCAGAAGCATTCCAAGGTCATTTATTTGGGTCACTGGAATTTTACCAGTCTTGTCATCGAGGTGTCTGATTCGGGATTAGAAGGCCGTTATACTTTTGACAGTTTATTATAACGAAGAAGTGAGCGGGATAACTTAGATACCCTGACACAGTCCTCGGTTTCCGATGACACCTATCGGAGGCCATTTGGAGTAGAAACGGGCCAGCGGACCGTCCCGCCGACTCTTTAATTTCCAAAATGTCACTCACAACTTTTGAGAGTGCCCACAACGTCATCAAAATGTTGTAAAATTCAATATACCTGCTACCGAAGGAATAATATTCTGAGGCCTTAGGTTAGTGCAGAGGATTGGGGGGTTTGCCAAATCTTGGAACCGCCCCACTGAATCTGAAGTCGCAGTCGAAATTCCACGAATGAGACTCAGACTGATGGAAATCTTGGGGTCTTCCTAACGGGGATCTTCAAGAATGATGCCTACCTCTTGTGTTGAGCGACTGATTGGGACAGATCTCTTTGGTAACTTGCAAGCCAAGACGTATGACGTTCATGTTTTCGACTTCCATCCCCTCTTGGCGCGGATTGACTGTCGTTTGACGTCTGGTAATGGTGGACCTGAATATCTTACGGACACAGATATTTTCGTTCTGCTTATAACTCCGCCAATTCCATGGTTGGCCTCGCATCATATTCCTCCCTTCTATCCAAAGTCATGGCCTACACTATGTTCCCGACGACGGCGCTACAGGCCTTGATCGCTTCGCTCCACTTTCTGGGTATGGTCCATTATCCTTTCCTCCACTGAGAACTGAACCGGACTAGGAGTTTCAATTCTTGCGTTTTTCGTCTCCCGGAGACTACTGGGAGATGGGTTGAGTTCTCGGCAGGCATGGTCTCGCTTGACCTGGGCCCGCATTTGCATCCTCCTGGTGTTTGTGGACTCCTACCTCTTTCTGTTTTCCTGTGCGTTATATTCCCCATATCCGTCTCGGAGGTGATCTTCATGTCTGTCCAGCGGGTATTCTGATTTTCGGTGTCGGCCTACAACTCAATTCAACTGCGTGCGCCACCGGAATATATCTCTGTGTTTTATTCTACACGTCGTCCAAACTCCTGATATACGCGTTCTTGAGTAAATCTTGTTCTGTTACCTTTCCCTTTCTTCTCTCATCTGATATGCAATATTGCAGCTGAAAAAGTTTATATCGTCTGGGATACTGGGCGGAGCCGCTTGCGTTCTCTGGTCTTTCTCGTTTGTATGGCGATGTTATGCTTGTACGGCGGCATTATCATTGTCACACTTATTGGTACTTTCCTATTTTTCAGCTATTATCTACCTATCTATGTCTGAGGCGGTTTTAGGGCGCATTGCAGAATTTAGGGAAGGAGATGGTGCTTGTACGTCTGTCCTCTGGATCTGCAACATAAACTTAACCTGTGTTCAGGTGTTATAGGTCTTAAACCCACGGCCTCGCTACCTTTGCTTTCTTACGATCTGTAAGGACCACTGTGTTCTTGATCAGTCAGTCATTTTCTGATCAAAGCCTGAGATTCATCAACTTCCTCTTGACGGCACTTTTTTTGTGGCCGCTGCTGCAATCGAGTTATTCAAGCATCCGGCTGCGTCGCTTGGCGACTCGTACTCTCGTGTACGCCCCTTTGATTCTTTCTCGCCTTGCGTGACTGAATAGGCTGTGTTTCCTCAGTGCAGCTGTGATGGCGCTTACCACATCTACGGTCTGTTCCACCTCTTGTTTGAAGGCGTAATGAACTGATCCGTATTGGTAGGTAAACATTGCCGTCCTCACAATCATGAAAGGGCATCAATTTGGGTGGTTGTGTCTAGCGAGCTGTGGCATGGATGTGCGTACTACACGAGCTTCTGATCGCACAACCAACGTCATGTTTAGGTGATTCTCAACGCTGCGGCTTTGTACTGGGTCACCGTCGGAACGTCGACAAAGTCTCTTAACGGGTCTGGCGCAAATCGTCCATTGAACGATATTCATGGCAACTCGATTACGTTTGCGCTAGGGGCTCCCACCACCCCGGCACGGAACTCATTCAAACCAGAAATTAAGCCGGGAAACGCATTCAAGATGGGGCCACTGTCGCCTACTCAGGCTACTGCTCCCAGAATGACGATACACGTCACAACCCAGTCCCATGTCAGCCCGAGCCCACATGCCCCGGGTTTTGGCGAAAGTTGCAGGTCTTCTGAGACAGACTGAAGCTGAAATGTTTGTGTCGTTTCTTTGGGGACCACTGTTGGTATGGTGTAAAATCATTCTGCATTCGACTTGGGATCAGTCTAGATGAACAGACTGTATATTATTATTCACACGGAGTCTTTAGTCACGAAAACCTTTTCAGGTGGTTTTGTAGGGTAGTACCGGACAAATAGATTTTCTACGCGTATCGTCTCTCATACCGGTAGTACGAATTCCCAAATGTGCGAGTAGTCACAATGCCTAGGCGCATCCATATTGACGTAAACCACGTGACCGCGATGTTGCATTTGGTGAAAGTCAAATCGAAACCTTGGTTTTTTGGAGGAGCGGATTTATTTGTGGGCTCGGACGAATAGATAATAAATGAAACCAGCCTATTTAGTAGTGCTGTAATCGTCTGAGCACATCGGAGCTATTAATGTTGATTGAGGCACCTATAGGTTTGCGGGATGCAGCCTGAAAGGTGCAGCGTTGAAGTAGCGACTTTCAACGGTACCCGAGTGGCAGGTGCTTGCACTCAGACCCCTGGAGCTATTACCACATATGAGTACCTCTCCAGCCTGAGGGATAGAAACAGAGTTGACAAACCGAAGTTCAACAGTGACGTAGTAGTCGTTTTACGGCGCGAGCGATGTTGGAATTGAGACGACGGCTGCAGCGGCACTGACGGTAACGAGGGAGTTGCATTTCTAGACTATAAGTAGGAGGAGGATAAATTATACTGGCATGGTCCCACAATTGGAACAATTTAAACCAGTTTACTAAGGACAAACATGTAGTTAGAATCTGGGAGGCTATCCAAATTTAACTCCAAGAAGCCTGGGTGGGTGATGTAGTGCCCCAATCGCAGTGTTTAATGAATACATTGGGAGATGGGACGTATATGAGACAAAATCTCGCCACGGGGCCTTGTAATTGTTTGGTCTTAAAATAATCAGCAAGCTGTCTGGTAGTAGAGGGGTTTCCTAAATTCGGGATTCCTCCACATGTTGAACTGATCCTCTGGATTTATTAATTTGTTTGTGGCACGAGTGAGGCATCGCATCTCACCTGCCGTGCTACGAGTAGACTCAACCACTGCCCGCAAGTCAATTGGTTGCAATGGTTGCATGCTTGGCATAACGTATTGCCAACCGACTAGTTACTTGGCCCCTGTATGCCCATGGCAGTATCGGGAATCGGACCGAGCAACCTCTCTGAATTGAAACATGATGCGCCACACCCGGCGTCCGAAAAGTGTCTGGCCATATGGTGAGATGACAAAGATCAGCGTCGAACTGTCAACTTTGTAACCATTCTGAAATTTCAAATGGAGCCTCAAGGCTGAGATCCTGGTGAGCTCTTGACGAGACGGATTGTATTATTTCTACGTGGTCTGAAAATAATTTTATTTTCGTTGGATGGCTGCCTAGCGATCGTTATTTTCTGATGGCCGTCGAACGCTGTTTCTATTTTTAATCAATTGCAAATCATCTACGATCCGCGCAGCCGAATTAGGTCCGGCGATTTGCGATTGAAGTTGAAGTGACTTGGACAGAAAATGTCTGTCGCGGCCCTGAAAATCCAAGAACAGGCATCGTAAGCCAGATAATTCACAGAACAGTCAGCCTTTCACATCTTGGCTCAGCACATATTGAATCTAAAATCCAGGAAATACCTGGAAACACCGCCAATCACTGTATCTCCGTATGGTGCAAAGCCTACCGTGGCCGAATTTCAATCAGATCAGTCCGCTTTCTTCCTCTCTACGTTGTCCTGCACCACACCCTGCTCTCTGAGATGCTCGATGACCCGTCACGACCTCTCAGGACCTTGTCACGACCACTCAGGCTCTGTACGTTGCGCTGTGTCGAGCTCGCGATTGCCTTCTGAGTTCTTGGAAGCCAGCTGCATGATGTGCTCTTCCTCGTACCGATCACATTCCTGTATTTTGACCATTTACTGACGTTTGGTGGGCTATTTCCTGTGGAACTCGACCAAATGCGCGGATCTAATCACTTTTCAGGGGACGAAGTTCGGTTTCTTTGGAAGAAAACGAAAACGCCAAGCACGTACTGCTTTCTCCTGAATCGCTATCTGGCATTCTTCGGCGATATAGTCGTGACTGTTTTTATATTCACCACCGTCCCGGATTCAGTGCGTCCATCCATTGCACCTTCATTTGCTTCCTCTGACCATTTTTCTTTGCAGTGGTCAGTGATTCGGTTGAAACGAAATGGTCGACTCTCAAATTCTGGGGTTATCAAAGGTGTAAACGCGTCAACCTCTTCCGGCAACTTCTCCTGGTCCTGAATCAGACCACAATCTGTGGTAGGTTCATCGTACTTTTTCTAACAGTTGTACTAAGAACGAGCTCTCGTCAGTCCTTCTCACTCTGAGGATTTACGCGATGTATGGCCGTCAAACGAAGGTGTGGGTATACATGATAGGAGCGGGCGTGGTCCTGATGGCGGTTTCGTTGGTGAGTGCGACGCGGTTGGTGTGCTCAACGAATCAAACTCTGCAGCAGTGGGCTATAAGCGGGAAAGGGGGAACACCGGTGCCCGGCGTTCAGGGTTGTCATATTGCAAACTCGCTGGCAATGTTTGTGTTTTTCCCCATGGGGTCTCCTCTTTGCTGAACTGAGCCATTTTTAATTAGTGGCATACGTGAGCAGAGCCTATTCCCGGTGCATTACGCCGCTCAATGGTCTCTTGTAGATTTGGCCGTTCCCTGGGAATCTTTGCTAATCTATGATTTGATAAGTACGTCCCATCGTTTCTCCCATAAATTTCAATAAACGATTCACCATAGTCTTCGTCGCACTCTTCTACAAATCCGTAAAGGCGCGCCGAGAGTCCGTTACGATGTGGAGTGACTCTTTACTGAACCTGCTCATCAGAGATGGTATGTTCCACGCCCTTCATCTCGACTTGACTAACCCTTACCCCGTCCAGGCGCTGTCTATTTTCTGTAAGGATTTCCTGGTAGATCTCCTGAACATGCAACCTCATGATCATCTATGCACAGATTAATGTCCATGATAAACCTTGCTAATCTGCTTACATTCTTTGTGAGACGCTTCGTTCTTCTGTTTCTTACCTGGACGCTCACCATCGTGAACCTAGATGGCCGGGGTGAGCCCCTTCCGTTTGCGAATGCCCGCTTCATGAATTGACGCCCTTGACAAGCCCTTACTCCGCGGCTGTCTGTCCACCATGGCTAGCTGGTGTGTCCCGATTTCTCCTCCGTGCCTGCATTTCGCTCAATCCCCGCCAGCCTATCCGTGACGATGATGTCGCGCCTCATGCTCAATCTGCACGCGGTCGAGAGCAAGGGGATCTTCTCCACGACGGCACATATCAAATATTCCGGCACCCTGTCGTCCGATGATTCCAGTCCAATCGAGCTGGATACGCTGTGGACAAGAGACCTGGAGCGGAGCATGTACCCCACGGAAAGCGTTGATGTCTCGCAGGGATCGACGTATGCATAGGATAACCTTGTGATGTAGAAATGTATTTTTAGTATTATTATTATACGATTGCGTTGCTCCGGTACTTCTGCTATTCTGGTACTAAATACTTTCTCACAAACGAGGTCTGGACTCAAATCGCAGCAAAATTCGTACCCTCTGGTTCATGTTGACAAGCTACACAACGGGTTTCGCTTCAGAATAAATAGATAATTCCAAGCAGTTCGGAATTCAAAGTAGCGCAAAATAAAATAAAATAACGAGGATGGCCTTGTGCCACTTAGAGACGGTTGTCTACAGCAAGAGATCCATAATGCCTCATATGCTTATCATGTACACAATGTCATGCAGCAAAAAACATTCCAGCCCACGACGAGTGTTCCGCGATCAAATGTCTCGAAATCGCGGAGGGATTCCCCGGCATATATGACTGCGACGCGCCTACGGCCTCGGTGCATCCCGTTCCTTGGACGCGATGTCTGCTTCTTTAGACTGTGGCTCCGGCTCGGTGCCTTCTGCCTCCTTTCATGGATGATTCCTTCTGGCTCAAAGGAGTCCCATCTTTCTCGACGACGGTGGTCATGCTACCATTCGTTTCTGCTACCGGGGCTTGTTCTCGGTGCGTCCGTATATCATACGTTTCGCTTTGGAGTAGCCGTCTCTTTGTACGGTGTGGTGTTCCAAATCCAAACAATGACATTACTTTCTGTTCTCTGGGGTCTCGGCCTGTATCCAAGAGCTTCGAGACGCGACGCCGGAGAGACGAGGTTTAGCTCGCTCTCCGAGCTACGGCGGCGCTGCAGAGAGGGAAGACCGATCGGTGGTTTATGTAATGAACAGACAGCCAGAGCGCTTTAAGTTGGGTTACGTCTGTTGAACTGTGCTGATCTCAAAAGGCTACAGCCTAAATTTGCAGAATTTGTAACTCCTCTCGAAGCCAGCTACGCCCAATTTTAATTGAATTCAGCCCATGAACTCAGGCTCTGAATTCAACCAATGTTGCATTGCGAGGCTACTGCCAAATAGAGACGAGCAGATTGACGTGCGGATCTTCGGACCGTCCCATGGGAACAAACTACTTGTCGTTTCCCCCAACGTTCCCATAACCTTGATGACAGTTTTGAATCGATTCAGGGACCTCCATCAGGCGCGATATCGAGACCAACGCAGTGGCCCCCCGCTCCCCCGCCGTAGGACCGCAGATTCTTCGGGCCTTGTGGCAAGTCGCGGATAGGCTAATATGATTCCCCGAATACTTGCTTCTGTGGCTTTATAGTGAGGCTTGGCTCATCAGAAACGTCGTCCGCTGCCTTCCGAACTGTCACACATCTTCAGAGCTGCCATTCCCTATGCTTCTCGACACCCAAAGCCTCTTCATCCCCCACGGCGTGCCCACGGCCGATGTTTTTCCGACAAAGACTTTACAAAGACCGCGAACAGGTGACCCATCTCCTGACGTGTTGGAAACATCATGGTGCGGGACCGTTTTTTATTTAATGTGTCGTGGTGTTTCTCCATCCTCAATGATTATTTTCGCTCTCGCCCTCGCCTTCCTGGTGTCCAGCGCTAACGCGCTGGGCCAGGACACCTGTGTTGCATTCCAATCATCTGCATCCACATTCACCGTCGCCAGTAATGGAAAGCCGCCCCCTGATTTTGTCTGCGGACGACTGGCCTGGCGTGCAACGCGCCGCGCAGGACTTTGCCGCCGACATTCAGCGAGTCACAGGCATAAAACCAACAGTCGCCAACGTATCCTCCTCTGTCCCCTCTCGTTCGTCACTACCGATCATCATTGGAACTCTCGGAAAGTCCTCCTTGATCAACCAGATTGTCAACTCCACGAAACTGGACGTGTCTTCCATCGAAAACCAATGGGAGGCGTTCATGACGCAAGTAGTTACTAACCCGCTCCCCGGGATCGCGAAAGCGTACGTGATGATTGGAGCCGACAAAAGAGGGACAATATTTGCCCTATATGACCATAGCGAACAATTTGGTGCGTGGCTGAAGACTATTTTCTCTACCATGTTGACTCGCCGAGCAGGTGTCTCGCCGTGGTATTGGTACGTGCATTCAACACAACGACAAACTAATTTGACAGGTTCTCAGGTGGGCTGATGTACCGACAACCACACATTCCGCGCTCTTCGTTACTCCAGGTGGTTGCTCCCATGGCACGCCGTCTGTAAAGTATCGCGGCATATTCCTCAACGATGAGCAGCCCGCGCTGCAAAACTGGGCGGCAGAAAAGTTCACGAACGGGACTGGGGCTGCTTTGACCGGCTCGCCATTCAATCATATGTTCTACACGAAATTGTAAGTAAATTGAACTCTACACTAATGTATACTGAGGTCCTGCTAGGTTTGAACTGATGCTGCGCTTCAAGGCAAATCACCTTTGGCCAGGTACATTTCATGAGGCTCTGTCGTTCAAATAGTTACAATGACCTCTCTCGACAGCAATATGGAGCAGGTTGGAGCACATTTTCTGTTCAACCTCGGCATTAATCAGTAATTTTACAGCGCCTTTGGGGTCGACGACACTGTGAACCAATTTTACGCGGACTACTACGGTACGAGAGCTAATTAACGTCTTCGGCGTTCCTCGTTCATTGTTCGTTACAGGTATTGTCATGGGCACAAGGTTTTCATCTTCATATCTTAAATTTCCGTGCCATGAAATAACGCCAAAAAAAAAGTCATGAAGAGCCTATGATGAGATCAATTCCTATTGAATGGAATCTCTTCGGCGATGGGCCTTGGGATTATTCGTACGCCGCAACATCTTCATCTTCCCATCCTGACTCTAACCTCTCCGCAGGGTCAACCCTGAGGTATACTTCTCGTGCGGACTGATTGCAGCACAGTTTGATTCGTCGTTGTCCAGAATATTAACGCCTTTTGGGTCAATGGGACCATTCGAGGCAAGCCGTTCGAGAATGTGTGGACTGTTGGGATGCGAGGTAACGGGGATGGTATGGATGTCTTCCATATCAATCCAACCGAAGGGACTAATTTATTTCGGGCAGAGCCGATATCCGGCTCGGACGCGATAACCCTTCTTGAGGACATCACGGCGAACCAAACAGCGATCTTCAACCAGGTCTTCAACGGAACGGACGTCAGCACCATCCCCCAGGTCTGGGCCCTTTGTGCGTATTCTCGTCATTTCTGTGATAAATTATTTACACCGTCTCCGGCAACCAGACAAGGAGGTCGAAGGTTACTATGACCAAGGACTGCGGGTCGCAGACTATGTTACATTACTGTGGACGGACGACAAGTATGTCGGTCATCTTCCGATTTCGACTACGCTTATTGTTGCAGCTGGGGAAATGTCCGCCGATACCCCATTCCTTCAGAGCGCAACCGAACCGGTGGAGCGGGCGTGTATTATCATGTAAACTTTCTTTACTATCTGGTGGCGCGGATCACTTACATTTGACGCTTCAGCTCGACTATGTGAGCAGTAAATGTGAATCAAAAAAAAACTGATCTTCAACTAACTCAAGGTTGGCGACACGCGGGATTATAAATGGATCACCGTAAGCGCGCCTTGACTCCCAATGGTTCATATCTAATCCCGTACAGAGTTCTCAAATCTCCAAGGTCCTTTCAATTATGCATTCAGTATTCGTTCATCAAAATAATTCTGACTTTGTAGATTCATGAGCAAATGTCCATCGCCATCGACCGTGACGCCAGTCGCGTCTGGGTGCTCAATGTCGGAGATCTGAAGCCATATGAGCGGGAAACGGAATTTTTCATCACCTATGGATGGAACGCTACGCGCTGGAACCCCGACAATCTCGACACATTCGTCTCCAGCTGGGCCAAGCGCGAGTTCGATCTGTCTGATGCGGACGCGACCACGGTGATGAGTGTCGTCGCCAACTTGACGAGGTTCAACGCCCGGCGCAAGCCCGAGCTGCTCAACTCGACGACGTACAGCTTGATCAATTACCGCGAGTAAGCTGGCGCTTTGATTATTACCCCAGGGTTGTTCGCTGAGGAATGCTTTCACCGCAGGGCGGACAACATGCAGGCTGCGTGGACTCAGCTCCAGGCCGCCTCAACCGCGATCTACAACAAGCTCCAACGGCCATGAAGCCTGCGTTCTTCCAGCTCGTGCACCATCCGGTCCTGGCGAGCGCTAATCTGGGAGCCATGATGGTTGCGGCTGGGCAGAATAACTCCGTGCGAGCCAGGCGCGACTCAGCGCCAACGCGCTTGCTGACGAGGTCGAGACGCTTTTGAGAATGATTTCGATCTCGAGACGCAGTATCATACTCTGTTGGATGGTGAGTGTTTCGTTTCATCCGTTAGCCGCTGTCTCATTGATTCCAAAGGAAAATGGGACCAGTGAGTGCTTCAAGCTTGAAATAATTTCAGCCTACTCATAATCTAAATCCACCCAAGCATGATGGACCAGACACGTAGGTTGGCCGCGCGTGTTCCTTAACGCGACTAATTGATTTTCGGCATAGATCTGGGATACGCGTATTGGCAACAGCCCATGACAAACTCGTTTGTTTCTCCCCTTCTTGATCTTCATTTGTCAATGATTAGCGTTCCAGTATGCCTCCAATTACGAGAGTGCAAAAAAGTAAGCAAGCCTTGCCGGGTGTAATGCGGATATCACCCGAAGGATCGCTCGCGGCTTGGTAAGAAATTGCTGTTGCGGACGGGATTGTGCGATGCCTTGACACTCTTTAGGCCTGGGGACAACCAATTCCAGTGCTCGAATGGCTTCAGCTGTCCACCGCCGTAAGCGCAGTCTGGCCCAATCCCGGGAATGTTTAACCCCCATCTAGGACGCTCAACATCGATCAATTCGATCCCATACCCAACCGCTTCATCGACGTCGGTGCGGGTGGGCCGACACCGTTCACGTTCACAGCGGTCTCCAACTCGTCGTGGCTCACCGTATCTCCCGCGCATGGGTCCATCTCACCGTCACACACCGAGCAGCGGGTGTTTGCGTCTGTGGATTGGAGCAAGCTGCCGGAGGGCCTCAGCAACGCCAACATCACCTTCACGGCCGTCTCGGGTACCCCGCCGACGACGATGACCTTTCCCGCATTCATCTTGGCCAACAAGACGAGCGTCCCGACCGGATTCAAAGGTATCAATTCACCTCAGGCAACATTTCGTGAGTTTCGTTTTTAAAACAGATGAACGATAGGGTTCGTGGAAGCCAGCGGCGCAATTGCCATCGAGGCGGAACACGCGACGCGCAATAACTCGGTAGCGGGGATGTTCTGGCGCACGCTTCCCGGTGTTGGGCGTACCCTCTCCGGCGTGACCCCTTGGCCGCGGCTCGGTAACAACGAGAACAACTTCACCGCCGGAACGGGGCCCTCGCTGTGCGCTATTCCCGGTATTCCTCTGTCTTTCTTGCTGACTAGAATGCTCAGGGAATACGACTTCTACACGTTCACCAACTCGAACGCGACGATTACGACTTTTGTCTCTCCCTCCAACAACGGGTTCGGTGCTGACCGTCCACTGGGCCTTGCAGTTCAGGTCGACGGCGGCGCTCCGCTGAGCACCTACTTCTTCCCCCCCGCTGCACCTGGCCTGCAGCCTGCCGCATGGAACGGCCACGACGGATTCGCCGCGAACTCGATTATCAGCGTTCCAAACAAGCTAAGGCTGGCACCAGGAGCGCATACGCTAAAAGTAAATCCCATCCATCATATAGAGGATATAGGTATTAATTCATGCGTGGTAGATATTCATGATCGAGCCGGCCGTGGTAGTTCAGAAAATTGTCATCGGTACGCCGTCGTATTCTGATATCGATTTTCGATGTACTTATCATGTTGTTGAAAGATACTGGGGGCGTCAAGGCGAGTTATCTTGGGCCGCCGGAAAGCGTGTTGATCAAATGAGCGTTTTATTTTGGCTGGGCAACGGATCGTGTAAAATAAAATAAAATGTGGGCGACCAGAAAGAATGAAATGGAATCACAGTGAATTGTATATGCCGCCATGGGGCTCTGATGGAGTTCGATCCAGAATCGGCCACTTCAGCCATCCAGCATAGACAAGGTCGACGGTGGCTAGAGAGGCTACCAAGCCCTTATGCCATGCATGTTGAACATCTAATAGGTGCGAGGTACAGCCCTGGATTGTGCGTCAGCTATTCAGGGTTGACTTCAGGTTCTTGTATAGTGGAATGTAATAATTCAACCTGTTCAGTTTCGAGGGCATCCACACCTGTTTGGGATGACAGTGATCAGTCACTGTCTTTGGAACTCTTGTCCAGATCTAGAACGGCCGCCTACTACCAACTGTGACTCCAAGGCGTAGTTCAACCCTGGGTTGAAAAAATTCCTATATTCTATCATACTAGTATAATATGGACATTCCTCACAGGCGGTACCATACACGGTGGTGCGACTGACGCGAGGAACGGTTACAAAACCCCGACAAGCGGAGAACAGCGGGTGGTCTGTGCGCGGGAATCAAATTAGCCTGACGTGGGGAAACGAAGAAGCATCCGTCCGAAAACCTAATAGCGAAGCAATTCGGAGCACCAGAAAAGCGTCGGTCGGTTGGCGCGGTGGTGTTGGTCTGTCTTTCGCGTTATTCCTAAACGCAGGTGTATGCTCTCATTTTACCTACACCGATTCAGGATGTGGGAAGGATTGTTCGCACACACGGGGATTAGGGGATACCTTTCAGTCCTTACAGCGCCAAAGGATCCCAAGTCCGATTGTAAATTCATCGCATGGGGATAGAGCAAAGGAACGGGTTCCTGTCAATTCCGCATTCGGCTGTCTTCTCCCAAAGCAATAAAAACTTGATAAAAACAGATAAAAACTGTATTCAGCACCCTGATGATACCGGCATGCTGATACAGCATCGGTGATTTCGTCAGCGGCATGGTAGAAGCCGAGCGGTTCTTGTGATCTGAACAAGGCGATCAAGATGAACCCGCAAGTTGGGGCCCCAGTTTTGTGGGTCGGACCCCAACTTGTGGGCCGAAATGTTCAAGGTAGGAGCAGTATATATACTGGACACCCAGTGCCACCTGGTGTCAATCTCTCTTCCTCCCCCCGTCATCCCCACCTATAGTCCCTCGGAAGAAAGGCTCAGCGACGACAAGCATGCCCTCAAGCGTCCCCACGACGTCAATGCTCTCGAACAGTGCGCACATTTTTATCCTGAGCTGCATCCAAGCTAAATCGTCACCGGCGTCAGTATCGAACGTCCCGGTGTACGGGACATATAATCCACCCCTCCGCGGGGCCCTTTGGGCCCCGTGTCCCCCCCGCCAGACAACTCACCCATGGCTCGTACCTGCGGCTGGAGATCAATACCTCGGTGCATTTGCGCCGGCCCTGATATGGGAGCGCTCTTCGTATGCTTTGTTACCCCTTCCAAATATATCCGCACCTCACGCCGACTCCCCCATTCTGCCCAGTCGCGGTGTGGAACGTCGTGATTCCAGTCCAGCTCGCGAGCAAGTACAGCCACGCAGCCCAGCGTGCGCCCGACGGCAGCCAATCGCGCTTCCAGCGCAGATAAACGGTGTCACCGCCGTCACGCTGAATCCAGTGCTTCGTTCTGACGCCAAATCAGTTGGAAGCGCCCTCATTGATGTGAACTTCATGCCGAACTTCGCACGGTCGGAGGCGTTGAACGCCAGCATGTTGGCGGAGACGGCAACGTCCCCGGAACTGCCGTCGCTGACGCTAATTTCGAATCTGCCATGGGCAATAACGGTGCATGCCTCGGGCAATTGCGTGATAGTCGGGGACATCGTACAAGCTATACGCCGGGCGCTAGCCATTCGTATCACCGAGGACCAGATTGATGAGTGGATGGAACGGGGAGGCGACGAGGGCGCGAGAACTGGGAAGGATTTGGGTGGAAGGGGCCTGAAAAGAAAGAGAGCGTACAGTGAGATAACGAGACTGGATTTGCCGGAAGGGAGGACCAGATTCGCAGGACTTTCGGAGAGTACTATGGGATGCGACATATGGGTGTTAAATTTCGTATAGTGTGGACTTCAGCGGCAGTGACACTATAATTTGGTCCATGCAAGAGGGTCGTTTTCGATTATTTTTCAGACGTTTACCTATGTAAAATACGCTTTTGCCCCTTTCTCTATAAATATTTTAGCCTTCGACCGAGGAACTCATGATGGAAATTATATTCGAACAGAAACAGTATGATGCCCTCACATGACCACGCAACCTAACATTTCACGGCCAAACAAGCGCAACCAACACGTCCTACAATTTCTTCTTGCCCGCTCTCAGCGAGCGCCGGTTTCTCTCGAACCGAGTCTCATGGCCACCGCATGGAGGTAAAGGGCAAGGCGAGATGGTGGCAGAAGGCAAAAGAGCAACCCCTCCCTGTTGTAAGTAGGCCCTAACTAGAAACATTTAGAACGTTAAATGCGCGGAATTGAAGTAGGAGGAGCAAGGACTGCTATCCCTGCGCTCGGTTTCGGATTGCAGCAACCATATGCGACCAACAAAGCCCTCGTTGAGGCACACTCAAATCCACAGTTACATCGCGTTGAAGCCAGTAAATTATTTTTATTACAGTTCGGTTGCATCCCTCATAACGATGTCTGTCGTCTGCGCCGGCGTCCTCCACCTGGAAATCAAGTCAGATAGAACGATACCTAACGCAACATCATGCCACATACCACCACGCCTCCTCTCCCGCTGCCTCGGGAACAGCCCAATCCCCCTCCCCGCCCCTCACCACGTCCTCAAACTCCACCATCGCCCTTCGTAATGGAACAATTCCCCTTGGCTCTCCATACCTGCGGTAGTCTTCCTCGACGGGGAACTTGATGTGTATCCGCTCGTTGGATCGATTCGCGAGTGCGCGGAACAGCTCGTCATACTCGACTCCGGGGGTGCCGCACCAGCCACCGTAGAACATAGGGTAAAACCCCGGCTGGGCGATGATCGTGAGGTTGGCTGGGGTGGGCCTGGAAATTTTTGAAATTTAGTTTCGTTCGGACTTAATACAGAAATGCTCAAGAATTTACCTAGAATTTGGCGTAGTGGATCCATAAGGTACACCTAGGTCGACTTCCACTTCCTTAAACCGATCCGCCAGTCCTAGAGGTCGATAATTTCGACCCAGATTCGCGGGTAGGCGGTGCCATGACGTGAGGCCGGTGACACGCAAATGGGTGAGGTTGGGGAAATGGTGCAGATACGATGATACAGATAAGGGCGAGCTCAGGTAGCCGAGAATAACGGCGTGGAAATGCGTAAGAGCGGGGAAATGCGGGGCGTAGCGCAAAGGGCCTGAGGGCTGATCCTCCCAATCGTCGAAGAGCTCGGTGAGGCGCAGCGTGAGGTGGTGCAAGGAGGGGTATTCTCGGTCGAGGAGAGCTGCAACCCGAGGATCTTCTTTCGCGGTCACTTCATCGCAGATGAGAGCGCTGGAAAACTCTGACGTGTACGTAAGGAACGACAGTGTTTCGAGTGTCGGTGCTGCCTTGTCCAGGACAAGCCGCAACGGCGCTTGTATGTTGCACACTGCCTGTCTCAGTCTGAGTTCCGTTTCCGCGTTATTCCGGCGAACTTCCTCCAGTCTGACCTCCTCCTCGGCTGTGAGTTTCTTCTCCACCAGTCCCCAATCACCCTCCTCCCACATAAAGGAGGCTGAGAGGTACCCGAGCGCAGTGTCGACATCCTGGATGGTAGAATCGGATACTAGGAGGTGCGTAATGGTCGCTTCGGGGTGGGCGGCGATATGCTCAGCAAGCTGCGTTATCCCAGCTGCGCCTGTGGCGATGTACGTGCCAACAGGCAAGTCGCCGTCTTGCCAAGTGAACAGTGTGAGATTTGAATCAAGGGCATCGACCAATGTGGACGCCAGGCAGAAATACAGAGACCCTAACAGCTGGAGTAGTCGGAAGCGCATCGGTGTGAAAAACAATACGAGGCCAAGACGTGGTTTTATCAAATCGCTGGAGGCGGTGTGTTGCGAAGCAGTTACAATTCCAAGCGGCCAACTATAAGCAGAGAATAACGTAAGAATGACAGAGAGCCCTTCAGAGAAAGAAAGACCTGGGAAGAAAATAATCTTAAAGCGACTGTCAGTGAGTGCGGTGAAATAAAATATACAGTGGCGACGGAAAGTTCTGCACGCGGCCGTTTGGGGATGTTTCTGGTCCGAATCACTTCAAATAAGATGTAGACACCTGCATTTAGCATTTCTGGGAATTTATATACATTTTAATCCATACCTTGCCGGTTCCGGTGGCTTGTAATAAAAAATATGGTGATTTTCCGAAAAATCGTCTTTTTAAATTGGTCACTTATTGGGAAATGCTGAACACAGCATGAAAGTGCTCTGAAAGTAGACCCAAATGATGCCTTAGTTGGCCTGAATTGATGTAGGTTTGGGCTCACAATGTGTTGGACAAGTCAGCCATTTTTCGTGTTTTTTGCCTCTATTATGAGCAAAAATGCCAAAAATGGCCAACTTGCACAGGCCATTGTGAGCTCAAATCCCCAGCAACTCAGATAAAAAAATATATGGTTATGATCGCATTTATGAGTACTTTCAAGCTGTATTCGCCATTTCCCAATAAATGATCACTTGAAAAAGTCGATTTTTCGGAAAATCACCATATTTTTTATTACAAGCCAACGGAACCCGCAAGGTATGGAATAAAATGCATATAAATTCCCAGAAATGCTAAATGCAGGTGTCTACATCTTATTTGAAGTGATTCGGACTAGAAACACCCCCAAACGGCCGCGTGCAGAACTTTCCGTCGCCACTGTACACTGGTGACCCAAGAAATGATGATAAATGCAATAGAACTGGCCGGCAGAAACAGTGGGTCCGATTAGAAGAGATGAGCTGCACAAGAACAAGCGGGCGACATCAACAGTGTCGTGGTCAAGAGCAAGAGCAAAAAACGATGCTCGTGTTTGGAGTGGAGGTCCTCGGTGATCACTACTGCCGGTTGCGGAGGCTCGGCTACGAATAAGTTACTCACAATAAAATGCTGCAGAGGAGAATATACCTCAGTTAGATTGGATCAAGTTCGTTCAATGAGTAACGGCGCGGGCCGACATAAAGTTGAATTTCCCGCTGGAGCCGACTCAGTAATGAGAAACCCAAAACATGTTCAAATGAAGTAGAAGGCTTGAGCGCCGCGTCCGTGAACAGCAAACCTGGCACAACAAAAGTTAGGTCAGCGATGATTTTGAAGCAAGGTGTGCCAGAAAGAAAGACGGCCAGAGCAACAAGACAGCGTTGAAACTACGCTGCCTGAAATGTTTCAGGAGGCGAATTGATGCATTTCCCCCCACCAATCCACAGGTCCGTTGCATGACCTGCGTATCTACCCGCTAGTCTCTTATAAAAACTCGCTACAACAAAGAAACCTGCGTATTGTTGGCATATTGTACGCAAATGCGATGCAATACGAATTGTAGTAGTACTGAAGCAGAGGGTGGAGGGACGATGGGATGGGTTATAAAAACCTCTCTAATGCAGAATCGGATCCCGCGATGCGCACAGACCACATGGGACGAAGGAACAAAAACGCCTTTTGAGTCATCAAGCGCTGCCGGGTCCGTGGCGGGTCGGCGGTAGTAGCGGGAGCGCACTGCCTCATTGAACAATATGCATACAGATATTCGTACGCATACATCTGAACATCGCTCGGGGATTGTACGGTACATGGACACGGGAGACGGAATCAATTACGGTGGTCTGTGCGCGGGAATGGTTTAACTTGATGTGCCAGGTGGGTGTGGGAGGGGAGGGGACACGAGAGATCAATTCACCCCAAATCAGGCTCCGAAACCATACAAAGTGCGCCCGGAGCGCTTGAGGGCGTGCACGACGTCAAGCGCGGTGACGGTCGTTCTTTTATACGAATCTGTGAGCACTCGTTCTTTGGGAAGGTGGGAATGTAGCATACCGATTCGCGTGCGCGGTGTAGGCGACGGTGTCCCGGACGATGTTGTCGAGGAAAATCTTGAGGACGCCGCGCGTATCTTCGTGTATAGGCCTGGAGATGCGCTTCACGCCGCTGCGGCGGGTCAAACGGCGAATCGCGGGCTTGGTGATTCCTGGAGGGGGGCAGCATGAGATGGGCGGTACATGTACTGTACCCACAGCGGTATGACTGGCCTTGAACGCTGTCACGGTGAAACCTACAGCGACAGCGGCGACAAGTTCCACCTTTGCCAAGACCCTAGAAACGGCGAAACGGCGAGGTAGAAGATGAGAATAGCACAATGGTGAATGGGGTGGCAAATGAGGGAAAGTTGAACTTACTGTACCGCCTTTGCCACGTCCAGACATACTATAATAATTGTGGGGGCTTGTTTGAATTTTGATGTGTGGTGATGGCTTGGTTGGGATGGTGGTGGTTTGAGTGAAAGAGGCGATCAGCGAAACAACGCGCCTTTTATCTGTGCGGTGTTGACCCTTGTTGATGTTTCAAGCCGGCAGATGCCGAACTGTTTATACCTCCCTCTGGAGGCACGAGTTAGAATCCTTGACGCATCTGCCTAGGACCTACTATTCCCCTGTCCACACCATGACCTCAACAGGAGTATGCAGTTGCCGATGTAACAATATCGACTACATTATAGTCTATCACTGGAGGTCATCAGAATGATCAGATTTCTTTCGTAAAGTTGAACTACCTACAAGAGAGTTTCCTTCTCGGTAACGACGGAGTCACCTGCCGGATTTGTGCGTGCGTGTTACTAGCGAGCTCACACAGCGGAGGCCGAAGGATTTTTGGGTCCAAAACATGGCATCCAAACATAGCTTCCTGTTTGGGAATATGTTTCCCGCGCGACGTAAAATCAACCCCAAAAGATTCCTTCTTAGGCCAATTTTCTACACCAAATTCGACCCAAAAAATGATGCTTATTTGCGTCCCAAAAATACGTCCAAAAATGGATCATTTTTGACAAGAGTTTTCGACGCCGAAACAGGGAGAGAACAAAGCAAATTTCGCTATTTGGGTCCCAAACCTAGGTCTTTTCTTGCGTGAAAAACACCACTAAAAATAATGTATATTCCTGCGGGAATTTGGACGCAAAGAGGTATCATTTCAAGAGGACAAAAAGAGGACAGAAAAGCCATTGGTTTCAGCTCATGTTCTTAGGGGGCCTAAAAATTTGGCGAAGGGGAGAGACATGTTTGGATGTCATGTTTTTGGCCCAAAAATTCTTCGGCCACCGCAGTGTCAGTTGATATGCGTTCGGAGATTGGTAAGACCTAAACAGGCGGACCGGTCCAGAAAATCAGGAATTCAAGGTCAGTGAGGTTCACATCCGAAAGTCGATGTGGAATTGAATTTATCATCAGAAAAGATCCATGCCATAGCTTATTACAAGTGCTTGGCGGATCTCGGAGGCACGTCGACGAAATAAAACACCTGGACCACGAAAAGGTGAAAAAGATCAACGTAGAAAAAGATAGAGATAAAAAATCTCGGCCATCATGCACGGTCTGACCTCAGTCCTTGACCTCATGAGATAGAAGGATGCGTGTATGGAGCGGAGAGCTGAGATCCCTCCTGCTATCTCAGGGTACTATCAATTCCCCGTCGTCGGCCGCGTAAAGCCGTCAGTGGCAGGCAGTGTTGCATCACCAGATCAGAGATACCGTCAAAGGCATAAATAAGGCTGAATATTCAGGTGACTGCCGGACAGTTGCAACAACGGCGATCACGATGGCCCCGGAAGTTGGCGGCCCCAATACATGGGTGCGCTGTCCTGGAGGGAGTATATATACTAGACACCCCAATGCACATGGTGCGAATCTCTCTCTCTCCCCCGTCATACCCACCCCAGATCCCTCGAAAGGGAGCTTCAGCGACGGAATAGCATGCACCTGAGCGTCCCCACGACAATGCTTTCGAACGGTACGCCCTCTTTTATCCCGAGCGCCACACGTACTGAAGCTCGTCGTCGACGCCAGTATACAATGGCCCGGTGCGCGGGGCACATAATCCACCTCCCCGCCGAGCCCTTTGGACACCCTGTACCCCCAGCCAGACAACTCAACCATATCTCGCGGGCCCGTCCACACACCAGCCATCCGTCGCATTTCTGCCGGGACTGTTATGGGAGCGCTCTCCCTACGCCTGCGTACCCCTCCCCGACGTATCTGACGCCCACGTTGTCCCCGCCATTCCCTCTGGTCGCGCTGAGCGGTATAAGGCCACACAGCCACCATGTCCTCGGTTGCAGCCAATCGCGCTCCCGCCGCAGATAACGGGCGTTACAGCCGTCACGCTGAATCCGGTGCTTCGTTTTGGCGTCAAATCAGCTGGAGGCGCCCATAGTGACGTTGACTTCACACTGTACAATCAGTGGACGAGACTGGACGCCGACGTACTGGCGCAGCCAGCGATATTTCCTGGTTTGCCGTCGATGACCCTGCTTTCGCCGCTGCTACCGTGGGCGATCACGGCGCATGCATCGAGCGGTTGTGTGGTCGTTGAAGACGTGCTAAAGGCTGTATGCCGGGAGCTTGCCATTCCAATCACCGAGGACGAGCTTGATGAGTGGTTGAGGCGGGGGGGTGACGATTCCACGAAACAAGGCGATAGTTGGCGAAAAGGACCGACGAAGACCGGGGATGCGCTGAGAGCAAGGAGTTTAAAGCGGAAAAGAGGAATGACGAGACTAGATTTTCTGGACGGGAGAACCAGATTAGGGGGGCTGTCGGAGAGCACGATGAGTTGCGATATTTGGGTGGTGAATTTTGTTTAGGGTATCTTTGGGGTGGACTCTGGTGGACTGCGGGATACGTTCGACACCATTGTTAGGACGGTGCATTGTTCGTTGTACAATATTTCGGCAAACATGGGTGCGGGGAAGGGATGGCCAAGCCGGAATCCTTTCAGCTGCGTTTCACGTGAAAAGATCGAGCACAACGGAGGGAGGCGCGTATTGTGATGTTCGATGGTGGTGGTAGCAGAGAAAGCCGGGCCCCGTCACATGACGTGCAATCAAAACACTTCGAGGCCAAACAGGCGCAACTAACGCGTCCGCTTTTATCCTTTTTGTTTTTTCTCTGCCTGGAGCAAAATCTTAAGCACCCGACATTTTTAGCTCACCGTGACGGGTCAACTTCACTAGGCGCAGGAAAAATCAATGTATATGACCTACTTCAAGTTACTAGAAGTTGTAGGTCGTCAATTAATATGGCAAGGTTCTTTGAACTCCTGCTTTCACCCTCGCAGCCTGTACTAAAATCAGAGGGTTATCCTCAATCTCATTACGGCCCACTTTCTGCCCATACACCTCACGGAGTTTTAAGTTTGCGAGGAAGATCAGAAGTTCGCCAGAGATATATCCGGGCTCATGAGGCTGAATCGCTTCGCAACGCGGAACCGAAGCTCAAGATGGTTGAACTTGAGCCACCAACTACGATTCGTCGCGCTTGCGGCCCGGCTCTCTGGTTACGAGAGCAACCAACGTACCCATATCACCAAGCCTATGCATCATCTGCTCCAATTTTTCCGACGCCGTTCAACTTTGGTCGGCCCATACACCATGTGCGTCAATACAAATGAGTACACTATATGCATGCATCCAGTCCATTTCCTTCACCTGACTTGCGCGTTTCCTCCTCGGTCTATCTTGCACAAAATATTTCTCCGCGTACAGCCCATCTTCTTCAATATAAGAGCAGGCTGCCGACTCTGGGCACTTTGCCCATCAAGGAAATCATTCCAAATGGTCAAATTCAACTCATTGACGGTCTCGCTTCTCTCGATTATCACCGCTGTTCGGGGCCACGGATACGTTCAGCAGATAACCGCCGGTTCAGCGGTATATACAGGCTACCTCCCTTACACCGATCCATACTACAAGTATGTCATATAAATCGTCCTGATATTAGGTAGCGAATCTTACTCTCGTCCGCTCAGTCCACCCGTATGTACCACTTCTTTTTGGCTTTTTTTTCATTGTGAATTTTAACGTCTGGGACTTCCGTAGCCCCAGCGAATTGTCCGCGCAATTCCCGGAAACGGTTCGAGCCGTCCTTTCTGTTTGCCATTTATTCACATTGCCGATAGGCCCCATCACCGACCTCTCTCTCATCGAGTGAGCACCCTCTTAATTTCTTCCTAGATTCCAGGGGCTAACAAATCCACAGTGTCCAGTGCAACGGCTGGAGCGATGGCGGGGTCATAGGCTCTACTCCTGGTTCGAAAACTCCCCGTTGAACTCAACTATTTTTTCCTGACATACTTTGTCAGCACCGCTCTATGCAACAGTCGCCGCCGGAACAACGCTGGGGCTTAACTGGACCACTTGGCCCGACAGCCATATGGCAAGCCTCCTGCCATCGTCTCTAGACTCTTTGCCAACATCTGAGGTACCACGTCGCAGGGTCCGATGATCACTTATATGGCCCTCGCGCCTAGCAACATCTCAGCCTGGAAGCCTGGTACCTCGTTCGTCCCTCTAACTCTGGCGTATTTCTTGGGCTGAGCGACATGAACAGGGCTGTGTGGTTCAAGGTTGCTCAATCTGGCAAGACGGCCGCAGGGCTCTGGGCGGCAACGGATCTGCTCACGGCATCGAACAGCATCTACTCATTTACCATCCCCGCCAAACTCAAGCCCGGGCAATATATCATCCGGCATGAGATGTCCGTGCTTTTATGGTGCAATTCCACGTACTCTGATTTTAAAAAAAATTTAATTATAGTATTGCGCTTCACGCTGGTAAGCACCGCAAGTATTTTAGACAAGCCTCCTTACGACTCTTGGATCCAAGCCTACGAATATCCTGGAGCGCAGGTCTACCCTTCATGCATTCAGGTTCAAGTGACAGGCTCCGGAACGGCTGTCCCTCCCGCATCGGCCTTGGTTGCCTTCCCAGGTAAGTTCAAATACCTATCGGTCGCTACTTCTCACTCTCCACAGGCGCATACACTGCGACAACCCCGGGTGCGCTGCGAAAATTTTCCATTAATAAATTCATCTGCTTATCCTTGTCCTTACTTCACTCAGGCATTGTGTTCAACGCGTACACCAGTAAGTGTCATTCTTCAACAATTTTTTTGTCCTGTCGTTGATTTGTGCCTGGTAGATACAAGCGTGCGTCCCGGTGGACACCCGCCATGCATTCTAATTAAAATAATTGACATTTTAGGCCTACCCCATTCCTGGCCCTCCTGTGTGAGTACAAGTTTAATTGCCCTCAGAGTGGTAGGAATACTTATTTGGGATCAGATGGACGCCGTGAGGACGGTGTGTTATTGCGAAGAAGAGTCCGCGCCATTCTCGTCACTTCGTTACTTCGCTTAGCGCTGCGAAAGTTCGTAACTTTGATGGGAATTCGTGAAAGTTCGTGAGTTTGATGGCTTTCTGTGAAAGTTCGTGAGTTGGTATTCCAACCTTGTCAAACGGCGACTCCTCGGCACATCATGGAGTGATGTGCATCAACAGCTTGCCGAGGTTGGCCGGTTAGGTTCCGGTTAGCTGGTTAGGGGTTGCAGGTTAGAGGTTTGGGTTAGGGGGTTATGGTTAGAGGTTAGATGTTAGTGGTTAGTGGTTAGAGGTTAGAGGTTAGCAGTTAGGGTTAGAGGTTAGTGTTAGGCCAGGGTATCAATATAAAAAAACGGGGGAGAAGGAAATGATGGCCAGATTGATGCGTCTGATTTGTGTGGTTTGTTCACCTCACGAACTTTCCTGGGAATTCACCAAACTGACGAAGTTTCAGAGGTTGCCATCAAAGTGACGAACTTTCACGAGTTTAAGCGAAGTAACGAAGTGACGAGGGTGACTACTACCCTGCGAAGAACTGGCGAAGAATCGGCCAACTCGATACTGCGACGGAGGTAGTCAATTGATGCTTGCGGATCTGTTTTCGCTCCCGATAGTAATAAAAACATATTTTCTCTTCGACATCTTCCGCTAGAGATCAGTTTTGTCAGCATATTCATTCTTCTTCTTTCTCATGACATTGTCACTCGACTTCGCCAAACAATTATAGCCTTGTCCTTCGTTCATTTATCCTCATATGTTAGCTGCTATGATTTCTTATCGTCCTTCGAATAGGCCGTGCAAATGGGCGGACCTGGTGGCTACAAATTCTAGTACAGAAACCTCAGGTCGACCTCAAGTGTACTTCAAGGTTGCCTCAGGCTTCAAATTTATTTCTTTTGGTTTCTCCAAAATGCTCTACTTGCGCGTTTCTTCACTCAATCACTGCATATTCTCATGTCAGCCCAAGCACTTCTCGCACTGCGTCAACTGTCATTCTGGCCGCCTTGTTCCCCAGCTAGCATACCGGCCCGTTGTGCCCAATCGAGAGGACTCCGGCGGACTTGGGCTCGAACTCATGAATCGTTCCCCTCAAGTACCCAACCAATAGATATGTGCACCTGAGCTATGACCATTGCCCTTGACCAGGGATCACTCCCTCACATGTTTGGAGTCCGGATACGGCTTTGATCGACCCATAAATTCATTCGACATACGGTCCGCGGATTTTCTCTGTAAATATCGGACACAGAGTCGGTTCGGCGCCGACGAGGCACCACCGCTAAGGAGACTCCTAGTTTCATTGCGCACGTCTGATACAGCAGCTGGCTGGCAGCTAGGGCGTCACCGCTCACACGGCGGCGTGCCTTATTACCCGACGTCCCCCTTCTTTCCGACCATTATCCGCCACCTGCGCCCCCTGGTCTAATGGGCAGCGAGGATAATGCGCAGACCCAAGCAATGTCGGTAATTTTTACCACCCAAGGATGTGCGATGCTAATTTCGTAACAGAAGATTGCAAGCCTATTGTCATGTTCTCGGGATATGTGAGTCACCTCTTTTACTCTCTTTTATTGACTCACCTCTGGCCATAAGCATGTCTTTATTATGATTTTCTCTTAACTCTAGGTATAAATCCAAAGTAACACTCGTTCACTTGGTATTGATACTGTTCTGCAGACGCCGAAGCTCATTTCATCTGGGGGCGCAGAAAGACCTTCAGCACCTACTGGTTCCTTCTGAATCGTTACCTTGGTTTCATAGGCAACATTCCTGTTGCAATTCTGCCATTTATGACGGTATCTCCGAAGGTAAGATTCGATTTATTGCATGCAGCCTCACTGATGACAGTAGCAGTTGTTCGTCCTCGGCCTTGTCTCAACAGCTGATAATTTATGATTCACCCTCTTCTTCCAGCTGCCTGCGGGCGACGCTTTTCCGCCAAATCCACTTGTTGGCAACTCAAGTGGTGGTATCATGTAATTAAACCTCTCAATCTGGTTTTGGCGCTCACCTCGGGGCCGGCAGTAATCATGATTTTGCGCGTTTATGCTTTGTACGGACGCAATTTACGGGTGGCGTGGGCCTTGCTTTTCATCGGGGCATGTGTGATAGCGGTTACTATAGTGCGGATAGATCCTGTGCAGACGTTATCAACGCAGCTTAGACTCGTCTGTTTTTTTTTTCGTTACAGTGGGCAATGCAAGGCCAACACTCTGCTTCAGCATTCTCGGGTGGTTGTCATGTTGCAATAATGCGGTCTACGTATGGTGTTTTGCTTTGGTACATCCGGCTCCACTGACCGCACTCCTAGGGCACTCCGTTGTGTTCCAGATCTCACGTACATGGCGGGCCCGCGGCTGTTCTAATGTTTACTTCAATAGGATTGGTTGCCGCCTGGGAAGGACTTCTTCTATTGGATTCATGTGTTTTCGGGTTGACAGTGGTCAACGCGTACACGACGACCCGACGAATGGGCCCATTGGTGAATCTGCCCCTTCACAGGGTCATCGTGCACGACGGTGCGCTTCCACTCCTCGATATAAATCAAACCTTGACTCTGACGTACAGGTGCTCTATATTTTGCGTCGGCTCATTTAGTTGCCTTTGCTGTGCGCTCCTTACACTTTCTGTAGCACCGTCGCCCTCGGGAATCTTTCAAATATTGGCACATTCTACGTACGGTACAAGTACACTTCTCTGTCCGGCGTCACTGATGCTCCGACCAGGTTGGCGTAGTATGCTTCTTTTTCTTCTGGATGCCTATGGATACTGATCCAATGTCAGCCACTATTTCGGGGTGCTTTATCGACTTTCGCAAGCTGGTGAAGTTATTGTAGCACTTGCTGCTGTGTAGGAATCGCTAACTGTTCTGAAGCATCTCTGTTGCCATGGTGTCGCGCTTGATGCTCAACCTGCATGAACACGCAGATGTTGGCATTCTCACCGACCTCAATGTTCTCACCAACTTGAACGGTTCAATTTTCAGAGACGTGCCTTTAGAAGATATTACGGGGAGTGATAATAGGCAATCAGTGGCAGTCTCTAGGTCAGAGCTTGCTGTGGACTCTCAGAATGTATCAAAGTAGATGTATAATGTAACCACCACATTTTAGTTCGAACTTCGGTAAGCGGCAAGGTCGAGGTGACGAGGTGAAGGGTGGTTGAACCGGAAGATGTCACACAGACTACAATTTCAAAGCGAATTCTCCTGGACTGAAAAAATAAAACAAGTGTCCTTTACGCATTTGAACTTCAACTGATGGCCGCC
>JARJLF010002106.1:0-50102 GCA_029378395.1 Mycena leptocephala | reverse complement strand
TAACCTGTGCAGTGTCGAACACCGTAGACTAACTTGTGTCATTTTAGGCCAATATAGAATTAGACCAATGTAGAATATTCCTATGACTCGGTACATGGCTCACTGTGTGCCTGAGGCTGTTCACTCGTAGTTGTAAGCGGCTGTGTTTCGTACTATGAATCTAGTCTCTCGTAGACAGACGCTACATCAGGAAAAAACCCGATGAGTACCTAGCACAATGTAGACAGGATAGCTGCTATAGCCCAGTAGCTTCCCCCCTGGTTTGTAGCGACAAATAGCTGGAGGCGCCAGCTATAGAATGCTACAAAGTTTACCATAGTCACGCTTGTGGCTCTAATATCACGCGTAGCTTCGTAGTGTCGTAGCTTTCATAGCAGTCTATAGTGGTCGAGAGCCCAAATAACTCAAGTGCACTCTACAGAATAGACAAAGATATAGTTGAATTTAAATAAATAAAAATTACAAAATGATACTATCTAGTCAGAGTGCTCGCCGTTCTCGCCCTCGGTCGCTGTGTTCTCATCCTCGTCGTACTCCCGAATTGCTGCATCCAAAGCTGCCTTCGAAAGAGCAGAGGTAGAGGCCACAGGGGCAATGGGCTGGGCACCAGAGTGGAAACTACAAACCATAGGATGAGTAAATGTGGAGGAAAGATGATGCACAGAGAACTCACCGGCCAATATTATGCACACGGGTTAGGGTATTGCCTAGAATGTCGCGCGGAGCTGTGTGCTTCTCAAACCCATTAGTGGTGTTCAAAGTTGCTCCTAGATGGTCCCTACTTGCGCTCCTGGTTGTCTTCCTGGTTGTGTTGTCACGATTAGATCACAATCTTATCGTTCCAACGCCTATCCAACAAGACCCCGATCAGTGATGATGAAATGATGACAGGATCATGATGGAAACACAAGTTGATGAAGACAATACGGACACAGCATTGGAACATTGAACAATACACAGGTTATGACAGATGATTGACAGACGTAGTTGATACACACAGCTACAGGCTATTGTACATATTTATATCTCGTAGTTCACATGACTCGTTAAACAGTATAAGTAGAGTAGTAAATTCGTTGTAACTCTTTAGTCTTTTATTCTAAAACCTTCTTGGCTATATCCTCACTCCCCAATCCCTGCTCTTCTTACCGAGCAGTGGACGAGAGGCCTTGAGCGTGACATAATAGACAGGTTGCGCACGAGCCATTGGAGCCTCCCAGTGGCTCTCGGACCATGCGCAAACGGGTGGCTCCACCGCCAAAATATGATGTGAATGGCTGTGAGTGGCTTGTTGGAGCCACTCGCCTGCTATTTTTGCGCACGGTCCGAGAGCCACTGGGTGGCTCCAATGGCTCGTGCGCAACCTGTCTAATAAAAGACTACCCTTCATACCCTCATACCGCCATCCTACCCGACCTCCTTTCCCTTTCTCCCCTCCCCTTCCACTTCGCGCACTTCTTGCGTGTCTCTTACCCTTCTACTTGGATCAAACCTGCAGACCCATTTCCCCATTCCCCACCCGCCAACCCTCTACCTCGTCCACACTGAGTATAAATAATTGCAGCGACAATCCTGAGCAGGCCGTTCGCACAGACCAGACGCTAGGCCACGGGAAACGTTGAGTCCGTCCCAAGCCATATAGCAGTCGCAAGGAGCACTAGCCAGATCTTCGGAGAGGGCTATCTCGCTATCACAGGGGGTGTCGTAGAAGACCCTGGATAGTTCTGTCAGCAAAAGCCACGCCTTGATTCCACCCTCCGCTTAGTGCGGTCGTACCATCGTGTCCTTCCGGGCACCCCCTATCCATCCTGGGACCCACACTTCACTCTGGGCCTACCGATCAAATTACACCAGTTCAGACGAGTCTGATTCATACCCATCACTGCCCTCTCCACCATCCCCATTACCTCTATTCACCCCCGCACCTAAGATGGCTGGATCAAAGGTCATTCTCGCCACCACCCCCCATTCTTCAATGGAGACAAGGCAAAGTGGAATAATTTCCAAGATGCCCTTGCCACCTACGTCGCCGCCTACAATAGTGACCTGGACACCGACAAGAAAAAGGTGTTCTTCACGATTTCGTTCCTCCAAAACGAGGATGGATCAGACTGCTTGGCCACAGACTGGGTCAAGAACTGGAAGAAGAGAACCTTCCAGAATGGGGTCCTTCCTCCCACATACACCTATCTGCTGCTCCTTGCAGAGCTAGAGGTGGCCTTTGAGGACCAGAACCGTGCGCAGGTCGCACACTTACGCCTCACCACTACAAGGCAGGGAAAGAAGGGACTTGTGGAGTTCCTTCAGGAATTTGAGCTACATGCAGAGCTCGCAGGATACTCACCGAGCAGTACCGCTACGCAATACAACGCGTTCCTGGTGGAGCCGCTTGAAGATCTTGTTAATACCGAGATAATCTCCCAGGTATACATGGGTGGGACACAAGTCCCAAACACGTACAAGGATTTCAAAGAACGTCTGATGACGATCAATGGAAATCTGGAGCGGGAGAAGTTGCGCCAAGTGCGCAGGGGGAACACCGGCCCAAACAGGCCGCCCCACCATAAGTCCAGCCCACCTGCCGGCAACTACCAGGGAGACACACCCCACCTCCAGAAGAAGCTGGGGATTGGGGAGGTTGCGCCGATGGACGTAGACAGGGCCAGGCAGAATGCCCACCCATTCACATGCTATAATTGTGGCAAGGAGGGCCACATGAAGCGTGAGTGCCCGGAGCCTCCCAAGAAAAAATTTAATATCCGTGCACTGTGGATGGAGGACTACTCACAGGAGGACCTGGAAGCTCTCGCAGCCCGGTTCTGTGAGAAGGGTTTTTAAAGGGGCCCCTGCTTATGGCCAAAGTGGCGCCCCCAGATACGAAGTACGGACGCTATATGGACTTAAGTAATGTAGATACCATGGAGAAAGTAGTTACGGAAGATGATTTATATATTACTAGTTTACGAAAGGACATACATGATTTCCTTGTAGCTAGTGTAGAAAAGGACAAGAAATATGTATTTTGGAGAATCAGAACCGGAAAAATAACTTAAAAACAAATTGAAGGATGAGGCAGAGAAGAGGTGGAGCACGTACAAAAAGGCCCCTGGAACCCAAACCAGTGAGAAAAATAGTGAGACGAAAAAGGGCGGCAATGCCGCGGAGGCTCAATCCTTGAAAAAGGAGGAAGCGCCTAAGAACCAGAGGACTCGGGTGCCATTTGGCTTGAAGAAAATGGAAGCTGCGAAATGGTTGGCCCGACGAGCGATGGGTGTGTCGGAGGATAAGTGCGCGAAGGAGCTTAAGGAATTCCAAAGGCAGAGGAAGCATCACGAGATGCTCGTTCCAGTTACGTTAACTGCGTTGAATAATGGGAAAACGCGCGCAGTCAAAGCTCTTCTCGATAACGGGTGTACCACCACGTGCATCGATCGGGATTATGCTAAGGCTGAAGGCTTCGAGCTCCAGGAGCTTGATGCGCACATCGTCGCCCGCAACGCAGACGGAACGGAGAACGCTCGGGGCAAGATCACTCACTATGTTGAGATGATCATGACCATCAGATCCCACTCGGAGCGGCAACGCTTCCTGGTCACTGGGCTCAGAAAGGCCCGTGTGTTCATTGGGTACGACTGGCTGTACAAACACAACCCGAGATCGACTGGAGGGACCAGAAAATAACTTTCAGTCGCTGCCCGTCCGAGTGCAACATGAAGGGCACGGAATTCCGGACCGGAGTGCGGAAGGAAGAGGCGATCGAGGAGGGAGAGTCCATTCTATTAGTGGACTTTGCAGAAGCGATCGATCTGCATCTAAAAGAGACATCGGCGCAGAAGATGGCGGAGGAAGCGAACCGTGGGAAGGAGAAGATGACGGAAGAGAAGATCCCGGAGCAGTATCACGAGTTCGTGAAAGTATTCGCCAAGGAATCTTTCGACTCGTTACCAGAAAAACGCTCCTGGGATCATGCAATCGAACTCAAGCCAGGATCTAAGGCTGTAGATTGCAAAATCTATCCGTTGTCGGTGACAGAGCAGGGGAAGTTGAACGAGTTCTTGGAAGAGAACTTGAAGAGTGGGAGGATCCGCCCGTCAAAGTCCCCGATGGCATCGGCATTCTTCTTTATCAAGAAGAAAGATGGCAGTCTGCGAACAGTGCAGGATTATCGGAAGCTCAATGAGATGACGATCAAGAATCGTTATCCACTTCCGCTAATTTCGGAGCTACTAAACAAACTCCGAAGCGCCAAAATATTCACGAAGTTGGACATCCGGTGGGGATACAACAACGTGCGGATCAAAGAGGGAGACGAATGGAAGGCGGCGTTCCGGACCAACCGAGGGCTGTTCGAGCCACTTGTGATGTTTTTCGGGCTTACTAACTAGCCCGCAACTTTCCAAACGATGATGAACAACATCCTCCGAGATCTAATCAATGAAGGACATGTCATCGTTTACCTGGACGATATCCTTATCTTCACGGAACACATGGAGGAACATCGAAGGATCGTAAAGCAAGTATTAGAAGTACTCCAGGAAAATAAACTCTTTCTCAAACCCGAAAAGTGCGAGTTCGAACGCACTGAGATAGAGTACCTGGGAGTGATCATCTCGCACAATTCGATGAAGATGGATCCTGTGAAGATTGCCGGTATCATGGAGTGGCCGGAACCGAAGAACCTGAAACAAACACAGGCATTCTTAGGATTCGTGAACTTCTACCGGAGATTCGTTCGAGGATACAGCGAGGTTGCGAAGCCGCTCACGAGGTCGACTGGGAAGGAGGGATGGAGATGGGGAGCGGAGCAGAAGGAGGCGTTCCAGAAGCTAAAGAATAGAATAGCTGAGGACGTAGTACTAGCGCTCCCCACAGATGAAGGAAAATTCTGGCTTGAAGCTGACGCATCCGATGGAGCCACAGGGGCAGTGCTGGAGCAGGAACAGGAGGGTGAATGGCGCCCTGTAGCGTCCCAATCAAATGGGTTGAACAATACCGAGCAGAATTACGAGATCTATGACAAAGAGATGCTCGCAATAATGCTTGCCCTGGACGAGTACAGGCAGCTGCTTATGGGAGCAAGACAGACTTTCAAGATTTGGACAGACCATCAGAATCTCGAATATTTTAAGAAGCCCCAAAAGCTCAATCGGAGACAGGCGCAGTGGATAACGGAGTTGTCCGAATATGATTTCTCACTCAAACATCGACCCGCAGCGTTAAATCAGAAGGTCGATCTCTTATCTCGGAGATCAGATCACAATCAAGGAAAGGACGACAATAAAGATGTTGTACTTCTGAAGCCCGAATATTTCCGAGCACAGGACATAGTGCTCACGGGACCAGAAGATGAAGTACTTGATGAGATCAAGAAGGAGAAGAAGGTTGATAAGAGCGTGAAGCTGGCGCTCGAGAAAAAGTTACCAGCCTGGGAAAAGAAGGACGAAATTATATTTTACAATGGCTTAATTTATGTTCCTCGCAACGAGGAACTTCGCGATAAAATTATTGGATTGCATCACGACCCACCCCTGCTCGGTCATCCTGGAGAGAACCGCACGCAGGAGATGATAGAACATAATTATTGGTGGCCGCGATTGGGAAACCAAGTCGCGAAGTATATAAAGGAGTGCGAGGGTTGCCAGAGAACGCGAGTGCATCGGTACAAGCAGGGAAAGCTTAACCCGCACAAGATCGCCGAGGGGCCTTGGCAGATTGTATCTATGGATTTGATCGGGCCGTTGCCAGTTAGCAACGGTTTTAATGCTATTCAAGTCTGGGCGGATACGTTCTCAAAGATGATCCATGCGGAACCGACAAACATGGAGATCACGAGCGAAGGAGTGGCCCGGTTGACCCGAGACTGAGTGATTAGATATCACGGAGTCCCCAGGAAGATGATCTCGGACCGGGATCCGAGATATGTTTCAGGATTCATGCGGGAGTTAAACCGGTTGCTCAGCACGGAAATGAACCCGAGCACCGCTTTTCACCCGATCACGGACGGCCAGACCGAACGGATGAATCAGGAGATTGAAAAATATCTCCGTATTTATGTAAATTATCGGCAGTCGGATTGGGCAGAATGGTTGGCCTTGGCCAAGTTTGCCCACAACGACAAGACAAGTTCGTCAACGAGCATGTTGCCGTTCTTTGTGAACACTGGATACCACCCCTGGAAGGGGATAGAAAATGCAGTCGAGTCGCACAACGAGGCCGCGAACGACTTTGCCGAAAAAATGAAAAACATCCGCGATGAAGCGGCAGCTGCGCTGGAAAAAACTCAGAAAACCATGAAAAAATATTATGACGCGCGTAGACAAGACGTGCCGGAGTTCAAAGTGGGCGATAAGGTGTGGCTCAAGGGAACAAATGTAGTCACGGACCGTCCCACGAAGAAGTTTGATGACCTAAGGCTAGGACCTTACGAAATCCTGGAGAAGGTCGGGGTATCATCATACAAATCAAGATTGTCGGAGACGGACCTGTCACATCCGGTCTTCAATGAGGCACTCTTGACGCCATATGTGGAACCCCCGGAGGAGAGAAGAGAGGAGCGGCCGGCGCCGCAGATCGTTTCTGGAAACGAAGAGTACGAGGTGGAGGAGATCCTGAAGCACAGGAAGAGCGGACGGGGTTACCAATACCTCGTCAAGTGGAAGAATTACCCGTTGAATGAACGGACGTGGGAACCACGAAGGCATTTGACGAATGCAAAAATGCTCTTGGACAGATATAATGTCGAGCACAATATTCGGGCTTTGCCGGTCCTACCGAAGGGACATTGGGATTATTTAATTAAAAGATACAAAACAAAGGAGGAGTCCTTAGAATACTCGACAAAGAAATTATTTATTCCTGAGAGTGGAGTATTCATCACAGTCGACAAGGACGTCGACCCTAGAGGGGGGATAATGTCACGATTAGATCACAATCTTATCGTTCCAACGCCTATCCAACAAGACCCCGATCAGTGATGATGAAATGATGACAGGATCATGATGGAAACACAAGTTGATGAAGACAATACGGACACAGCATTGGAACATTGAACAATACACAGGTTATGACAGATGATTGACAGACCTAGTTGATACACACAGCTACAGGCTATTGTACATATTTATATCTCATAGTTCACACGACTCGTTAAACAGTATAAGTAGAGTAGTAAATTCGTTGTAACTCTTTAGTCTTTTATTCTAAAACCTTCTTGGCTATATCCTCACTCCCCAATCCCTGCTCTTCTTACCGAGCAGTGGACGAGAGGCCTTGAGCGTGACATGTGTTCCTGTTTGTAACCAAGAGGGCAAGAAGGATCACAAGTAGGGTTGAATCAGGAGCTACATGTGCTCCTGTTTGACAAAATGGGCCCTTTTTGACTTCCTTTTTTGCGCTCCTGGTTGACTTTTGGCTGTGTTTCAGACCAGGAACATTCTCCTACTTGCTTCCTGGTCCCAAAATCTCAACCCCCGGGTTTCAAATATGTCCCTTTTTGCCTCCTACTGGTTTTCCTAGTCTCTTCGTTTCCGGCAGATTTTGGCAGTGATCCCTGCCAAAATTTGCAAGAAGGGAGCAAACAGGAAGTCAACCAGGAAGACAAAAATGGGAACTTTGAACACCACTATTGAGACACTTGAGATGCTCTTGGTAAACTGAGCGGTAGTCAGCCGACGTGAACGGGACATCTGTCTTGATTCCAGTAGCCCATTCATCGATCGAGGATTCAATCTATGCAAGTATTAGAGTAAAGACACCCGAATAATTTAATACGACATACCGCACTGAGGACAAGCGCAAAGGCGGGTTTGGGAAAGATGGGGCCGAATAGCTCGGGGTGCTTAGCACCTTCGTCGCGCCGGTTGTTAAACCACATCTGGTTTACGGCCTTCTGAATGATCTTGGCCTTGTATATCCCCTTGCGTCCTTTGACATCGGCGGGAGATTCCTATGGGCCAGTCAGTGCTGCAAAATATACAATGCAGAGACTCACTTTGTAGCAATACCCCATACCTTCCTTGAGATCCTCTGCAAGCTGCCGATTCTTGCGAACATTGCTCTTGTTCTGACCACTCTCAAAGCCAAATACGAGCTCGGTGAGGGTGCGGACCTTCGTCTTGAGCTCGCCGCGCATCTGAGGTCCACGGCGGGCGATCTACAATCAAGTTAGAACTGGTGTCTAGAATAGTGGGTAAACTCACTAATTTGGCAATATCCGGTGTGAGGGGCATTGAGATCTTGAGCTCCTTCAGCGCAAGGTTCCAAGAGTGTTTGACCATTCCTCCCTCATCCACGTGCTCGGGGAAGGCTTCCTCTGAAGCCAGTGCACACCGGAACCAGGTGTTGGCAATGCCGATTAACTCCTGAGTGGTGTCGTCAAAGTCTTTGGCCCGTGGACGACCTTGATGGTTACCGGTTTTTTGGGCTTGAGTAACTCGCAAGTCATCGTCAGGGGATCGTGCTCGTTTGTCGCCTGTGGCTGGTGAACGGGATGGGCTGCGGTTAGGACTCGGGTCAGAGCGACGACAGTGCTCCTGGGGTCGCTGGTTAGGCTGGTAATGGTCAATGTCGGAACGTGGTGCATGCTGGGTAGAGGGAGCATAGCGAAGGTCGACTTGGACGTGAGCGGGGAAGACGTGGCCGTTAATGGATTTTGTGGATGAGCGGAAGTGGAGTTGATTACAAATCAATGACGTGAAGGGGCGTCACAGCGCGGCATCCGACACAGAGTGGGGCGTCAATCGTATTGATGTGACAGGGCGTCAATGTGACCAGACTGTGACAGGGGGCGTCAATGTGAGCGTCAAAGGGCGTCAAAAAAAGTTTGCGATACATGGACGTAGCAAAACGCAAATATGAGAGCACTGGCTTCATTCAAACCTTAGCGTAGAGCCAAAATTGACAAGCTATGTTAGAAATTATTAAGGTATATATAATAAGCACATAAACCAAATTAACCAATACGATACTCCAGTTGTCCCTGTTTGGTCCCGGCCCCTTACCACTGGACCACTATGCTGCTCTACATTGTCCTCATATTCTGTCTGGTTGCCAGCAATATCAGTCGACTCTTTTGGATGTTCAACTCCATATTGGAATATCTCACCCGGCAAAGGGAACCGCAATTGATTCCATACTTCGATGAAGATGGTGTATTTCATCGATATAGTGTCGACTAATAAATTTATACTGTTATTTCAGGTAACTTGATTGGACTGGTTCGAATCGGCCCCGATTCTACTCTCGTTAACCGACCTCACTCCCGAGTGCAGCCGATAATTCTACCTGGCGAGAGAGAAGGCGAGGAGTAGTCTCAGACTCGCCCAAGCTCTCCAGGTTTGCCACATTCCTCCAAAGCCCTTGTCTCAGTCCTGATGCTTCACGTAGCAGCCCTTAACACCAGGCCGGACATTTCTTCACTAAAGCTGATTGCGTTTACCTGGGATTTTTGGCCCGACGGAGAATTCCGTTCTCATGTCTCACACCAGCAGTTGTGGGACACCAACCAACTCGCCACGAACTGGGTGTTAGAGACCACACTGAATCGTGGTTCCAAAAATGCTCGCACATGGCAGAGGGGTCATGAACCACACTGCCAATGCTTGGGTGTTGTTGAATGCTACACCCAAACATGTTCCACGCAACTTGCACCAGCATCAAGAGCCGTTGAGTGTCACCGGCAATGGAAGCAAATGTGTGCTCTGTGTGGAGAGACTGTATCTTCGCGCATGCGGGGTTGAGTCCTCCCTGTTTCGCTCTCGTGATGGCACTGTCTTTATTCCCCACGGGTTGATGTCGACGAGTGAGGTCGTGGAGTGGGAAGCGAGATTCAAGGCTGCTCATACAGTCTTTGAAAATTCGACCGATTTGGTTTTCTATCATCGTGACGGCGGGTGGAACCCGGAGATCATTCCCTCCCTCCCGGCCGTCAACATTGGGCACAACAGATGCACCATCAAATTGCCTGCTGATCTACCGCTACTTCCACCAGTGCAGCAGCGGGGAGTGAAGAGGCCTTTTGTTGGTGAGGATGTTTTGGGGAATGAGCCAGTGCCGAAGAGGAGGAAGGAAACGATCTCCAAGAAATAGGAGCCGAAGCCGACGCCGCCTCATGCACGGAGAAGTATTCGCCTCAGAAAAAAGAAGGCGTAGTGTATATTTATGAATGCTTAAATCTATATAGTACCATTTGAGCTACCGCAATATTTTATTTACAACCTATGACCAGAGGATTGAGTTTATAGTTGCACCAACAATATCTTGTGGTCTACTACGACTACACTACGGGGCGTAAAAAATGTTGGCGTCAATAGGCGTCAGCGTGACACTAAATGCCGATCAGACAAGGTGTCAATCAATATTGGGGGCGTCACGGTAGTGACGCCAGGGCGGCAACGGGCGTCAGAGGGCGTCAGTGTGGCGGTACTGGCGTACGTCTGGCGTCACTTTCACTGACCCGGCTGGATCGATTTTCACCAAAAATAAACGAGGAGCATCTACTGTACTATTTCGACCATAGATTCAGCCACTGTGACCTGTGACCACTTAGATTCTTTGATTGATTCAATTTCCTTTTGGGCGATTTTTCGGCACTTCCCGGTGAATTTTAGCAGGAAAACGGCCAAAAACGGCGATCCCAAAAGCCAGTGACCTGTGACGAAAATTAAATAGATTCAATTCGGGTCTGGCTGTGACCTGTGACCTGAATCTACGGTCGAAATAGTACAGAACTACATCTCAAGTGTCCAGTATAAAATTTTAAGGGAATAAAGAGTAAGGCGGCTTGGAACAAGCAGATAAAGGGGCCACAACCACATGATGTTAATTCTTCTACAAAAGAAACATGCTTCATGCACTCTACCATTGTCAAAGTGGTATATTAGAGGCAGGGCTAAGCCATGGATGGACATACAACAACGTAAGAGGTGAAGAAACTGGAAAGCCGAAATTCAGACCCAACAGGGGAGAGTTGACTTTTTGGCTCAGAAAAGTGGTTTGCGCCCGCGCAGAATGGCTTGTTTCAGGCTTGAGCTTGGATTTGGCTGTGATCACAAGCCCAAGCCCGGCATTTCGGCTTGGCAAGCCATTCCGCCGGCTTGGCACCAGCCAAAAAAAAAAAAAAAGTGGCTTGTGCCGATTCCGTGGGGTGCGCTGCGGCTACGTCCAAACTTTATGGCTCATAGACATCCCCTGAGTAAACCATTGCTGGGCTTGTGTGGTTTTTTCCCGTAGTTGTAGCATGATACTGAGTTGGCGCCGTAACAATGTGGAACTGCGATATCAACTGTCATGGAACTTGCGGCTTGTGGAGGCCAATGAATTGCCATGGTACTCATCCATTCATAATGCAAAGGAATTAGGCTGAAACCGAAATTTTACCATCATTTGGGCACAATATTCCCTGATGAAGCACTAAAACCGGATCAAGTATTGTCGCGCTGTGAAAGAAACCATCTCATTGTCAGTTTCAGGTCCTATCCCATTGCCGGACAACCCATATAATACTTGTGTGTTCTCCAGTGTGCGCAGATCAACCAACACGAAAGAAATTGGTAGGTTGAGATACTCAGATATATTGCACTGACGGTGTCGTGATCTGAATTTCAAGGACAAAAATTGGCCATGGAACACTTACCGCTATCTTCCAGTGGGACGCGGCATATATAGTATGATCCAACCTGTTTAAATCTATTGAACGATATTTGTTAAAACGGGGCAAGTCACTGGCAAGTCCATGAGATATGAACTTTTGACATCCCATGTATCTTTTCATCTTTCTCCCATGATGAATATATTGACCGTGCGTATGGTTGGGGTAGGTGGGGGTCGGGGGTGAGGTCAGGTTGAAGGGCTTGTGCCACGTGCCACAAGCAATTTCGCTCAGGCCAACTGACGCTTGCCACAAAAGAATTGCACAGAATCATCCATGTATACGCCATTATGAACATATCTTACGGATATATTGTTTTTACAGGGAGTGACTGACAATTTGTCATGAAAACTCTGCTCAAAGTCAAGCGGGATGCGATGGATGCGGCTTGCGCAGAGTGGCTTGTGCCTGAGAGAAATGGCTTGGAGCAGCGGCAAAAGACTCGATAGAGGAAGAGGATAGGTCGTAACCGAAGATGACAAGATAATAAATCCTCAGCAGGAGACGAGATACGTAGCTCAGATACCGAGCTGCGGCGGTTGGGAAACCTAAAGCCAAATATATAGATCATTTTTAGTATATGCCTGTGGCCTCAAATTGAGCACATCGGATGCGGTGAGCGGGCGTTGGTGCACATGAGTTGATTTGATTGGCAGAGGGGGGGGGGGGGGGGGGGGGGGGGGGTAATGTTGTCAAGACTTGCGACTCAGCCTTCCCAAGTCGACTTTCGAAGTCGACTTGAACCGAGTCGAAGTCGAGTCACGAGTGTGACTTCATGCGACTCATGAGTCGAAGGAAGTCGACTTGGGGTGACTTGGAGCCACTCAAGTCGATACAAAAAAATGTAAAATATTGGCTTTGCGATTCAAATGACTCTAGTAGTTGGGCGGATGCTCTATGGTAGGCGGGAGCTTGATCCAACCTATCAACCGTGGCTTATTTGTTTGCGCATCTGATCTCTCGATTTGGCCTGCTTGCCTTGCCTGGATATGCCTCTTTTATTTTCTCATTGTATTTTCATATGACTGGAACACATCTTAGTATTCATTTGAAGCCTCAATTTATTTACTTTTGCACCTTCTGTAATCTGTTTTGTGCCCACTAACACAGTTTCTCCCCATTCACATAGCCATCAGATGAATGTCGTGCACCCGGTATAAGCTATGGTGAAGTCAATGAAGCTTTTTTTGGTCCCGAGTCAGAAGGTGAGTCAGAGACATATGACTTGGGGGACTGGGCCTCTCTCCAGGGACGTTTTGTACAAAAGTTGATGTCATCACTGTACGAGAGTTGCAAGCTCCACACCTTCCTGCAGCTTGCTTTGCCACAGCCCATGCACGAAATCCTTGCACATAAGCGAGTTACACTCTCATTATGCCATTATGGCTTCTCACAAAGTTTCAAGGGTTGTTCTTCAGAAATACGGTCTCATAACCGTGACAAAGTAATACTTGCATTTGTTTGCACGTCTGATCTCGAGAGTAGCCCAGTCTTTTGCCACATCTTATGCAGCGACAAGCTTGTTGTCCTTAAATAGTTGTTCTTCAAGATTCAAACAAATTCTCGAGTCTCCAAAAGTATTTCATTACTCAGAATTTCCACCTGTTCTACCGTCTCAGCCCAGCATAAGTGATGCCCAAACCGTTCCTCCCAGCTCAATCTGTCTGCGGATGATTTTCCGTGGGGCTCTGTGGGAAATGGGTCATGGTTGGATAAGCGCAATCTATGACTCACATTTGCTTGTTCTCGCAACTGATGGTCCTGGTCTCGAGCTTGCAAATTGACAAGATGCGCAAGACATCTCATACCGGACATCTGTTGAAGAGTCTGGTTGGATGTGTTATCCACAGTCAAAGTGCTGCCGGCAAAGGGCGTAGGATTCTGGCGATAATTAAACATAGTGCATGGCAATGTATATATTGATCCCTTCCTGCCTCTCGTCCTTCGCCTTCGCCGCGGCGGGTATATGAGGTGCGCTGCGAGAGGGGTGGGGGCTGCGGATTGTGGGTCGTGTGGGTGCCACCCGTGTGCGGCTGGAGCTAGACGGGCGGAGGTGGAGGTGGAGGAGGCTAGGTGCGCACCGCACCCAGTCTCCTACTTCCCTCCTCTCCCTTTTTCTGCTCCTCCATCCACGGAGCGCCGTACTTGCTCTTGGATCTCGTCTCCTCGCCAGGCGGCGTTCACTCCTCTTCACGGACGTCCTCGATGTACTTCTGGGGGCGTCGTCTCTGGCACGATGCGCCAGCTCATGCCGTTCATGCGCAGACTCCCGGCTACTCGCACGGCGTGGCGTGGAGTTGAGGAGGATTGGGATGGAGACAGAGATGAAGATGAAGGAGGCGCGGAGGTGGGGGAGGCAGACATGCTGGGTATCTCCACTCTCGACTCTCGGCGTATCTTATACGTATTCACAAAAGAGCTCGTCAGGTCCCGGAGTCCATGCCTCGCCCGCTCTTTCCTTTGTTCACCAAGGCGGACGCATGCCTTCTTTCCTGACGCTGGACACATGCACATGAAATTGGATATGGGGTATCCAGCCGACCCTCCATCCAAGATGCTTCGGATCAACTTCGCATACACTTGGATGCGTAGGACGGGTGGGATGGATGATTCCCACGCCGGCGGGGGCTTCTGGCTTCAGCTTCACCCCTCCCCGTGTTTGCTACCATTCTGCCCCCCATTCCACGATCCGCTGCGACTGTTACAGTCTGGAAGACTCCGAATTCCACTATCCACGCGATGTTATCTAATCCAACGATGTCCTTTACCTATTGGCCTGTATACCTACGATTCCATCCTTCACCAGTATCCATTCGGCTCTCCCTCCCGGGATAGACCAAGTCCGGCACTTACATACATTCGGACCCCCGGCACATTCACCTGGCGGGCGGCACATTCGAGGCTGCAGCCGGCACATTCCCCGAATGTGCTGCCCCTGAGTATGTGGCCGGCATATTCAGTTGGCGGCCGTTCCAGCTCAACCATGGCACATTCGTGCCATCAATTTTGAATTGATCCCTTTGGCACTGCCGCTTTACCAGGCGCCAATGCAAATAAATGTGTAATAAATTTACTAAGAGTCGTAAGACAGATTGAACACGATTAATTACAGTCCAACAGGCATGTCCCTCGTTCTTCCAGAAGTCGTTGTCCTGTAAAAGGTCAGTTTTATCGTTTGGTACACTAAAATCGTACATATGACATTGCGAACTACGCTGTCGAGAGCCCAGACTTTACCGGTCTGGGGGTTGATGATCGCATATCCGGGGTCGCTGAGATCAATGACGACGGAGTGGGTGTACGGAAGATGGGGAGGATTGAGGGAGCACCAGTAACGTACTCAATCCGCTCGACTTTCACTTTTCGGGTGACACGGAAAGACCCGATGTGCGCCATGGATGTCATACCATCTTCCCAATACGTGTCGGATTCTACCAGCGGAAACTTTTCCTCTGGGACTGACTCGTCGTCCGAATCACCGTCATCTGATAATAGATGAAGTTGAGTGATCATAGGACCCCTGTTTGTACCCTTGGAGGCTAGATCCCAAAATGGCCCAATTGGCCAGTTTTTGTCCGAACACTTTTCTCGGTGAACAGGCCAATTTTGTCCGAACCAGCTCTAGCCGAGGATGCCGTAAGCTGCCGAAAATGGTAATTTCTAACCCCTAAATGCTCAAAAATGCCGAAAATTTCCTCTCTACGCGCCATTTTGCGCAAATTCAAGCGCTGTCAGCAAATGACTTAGTGATAGCCAGTTTTGTCGCATTTTGGGACAAAAAATGGCTCTCGACTCTCCACCAATGGCAAGATTTTGTCCGAACCGGCCCTAGCTATAGCAGGAGTTACTGGACAAAAGACCAGTGACCACGAATGAGCACACGTGGTCACGTGTGACCATACATGGCCACGCATGGCCATAGATGACTACGCGTGTTGAATCGATGTTCACATGTGTACCATGCGTTTTTTGCAATTAAGGCCCACTGTAATTACTGCAGGCCATATTAATACCCATTGTATAGTGGGAACTTGTGTTTTCTTTTTTGTATACTCATGAATTGGGCACAAATGCTGGATGTATGTTGAGCATACATGCCACATCTATGCCCATCCATGCCCATACAAATTGGCGACTGATGCAAATTCAGGCACAATATTTTGGGCCTGAAACTTAATGAGAGACTCAGTCGAGAGTAAAAGGATCGACTGTATTAAATATACCTAATGAGAGACTACCAGAGTCAGTACAATAAGTAATAGTAAAGAATGTAAGAACATACCTCAGTCGAGAGTAAAAGGATCGACTGAGGTTGTTTGTACTACGACGTGTAAAGTAAACAGTCTATCGGTAAACAACCGAAATAGGAAAGCGAAGGAGCTGAATCTCATCAAAACTTGGCTTTATTTGTCCGTCTCCAAGTCGATCTTTTGTATTGAGTCACTCCTGAGTTCCAGCCTCGCTGCCTCCTGGAAAGTCCAGTACTTTTGAAGTAGGTTAGACGCGTTAGACACATTAGAGCTCCAAGAATCCAAGAAAACCAAGTAGTCAGTCACAAGAGAGGTGAGTGGGTGAGGTATAGGATTCAAGAAAGCTAAAGAACTACGGTAGCTACCTACTCTAGTATACTGTACTATTAAAATCAATTCGTCAGTCACGCGTCACGGGGGTGCTTGACGCGACGAATTTTGCAACCTTGTCACGCGTCACAGAGGCCGTTGACGAATATACTTTTCGTTACGGTAGGTTCAAATTTTCGGTTCCGGCATGCTTGGAGCAATTTTCTTGACCCGTGGACACTTCCCACTCAATTTCGTGCTTATTTTTAAGGTTTTTGGCTTCAAATCTCACAAATATCGTGGTTCAGAGCAAGTTCAGCAGCAAAAAGTGCATTTTTTGGCATCACTCAAGGATATGTTGAAATAAATTGCTCAGGTCATTCCTAAAGTATTAAATTGAGTCACTATGCAATCGCGACAATTCCTGGAATATTCGTACGGGTTGACGAAATTTTGAGGGATGTCACGCAGCTCGAGCTCCCTTGACGAATTGATGAATTGGAATTTTGGGTCACGCGTCACATCCCTTGACGAATTGATTTTAATAGTACAGTATTCTAATTTACGTACAAATGTGTGTCTAGCATTTTCTTCAATGCTATGCCCTGCCACATCTAAATCATTGGTACTTCCAGCGCGCGCACTGACGCGAATCAAATGAGTTCCTGAGTAATGCGAGAGTGAGTTGATCAATATCCAGAAAAGTAATACATTTGCATGAAATTGATTAGGCCTAAACGGGACAGAATATGGCGGATTGGGACGATATCCAAACAAAGTACAGCATATGTGGACCATTGATGCCCACAATGGTCAACTTACACTTACAAATTGACCACCCGTAGTGCATCTGTGACAGCATCTGTCAGCATAAAGTGCATCGAAATGAAACACCGATGAACATTCATAACCACAGATGTTGCACATATGCAACACTCGATGGTGATTGATGGCCACAGATGGCCATGAATGGTCATGCATGGTCACATATGGGCATATGTGGCCATACGTGGGCATGTATGCCCATGGATGACCACTGGTCTTTTGTCCAATAACGCCCGCCATACCTAGCCTTCATACTTCGGAGGCCCCATTTTTGTCTGAACGGCACCTAGGTTTCAGGCCAAATTTGCCCAAATTTTGTCCGAACGCGGACCTGGCCTCCTGGGGTATAAACAGGGGTCCTGTGATCATACGAGGTCGATTTACGCACCAAAATGCGGTTGCAACGGACCCGACGGATGGCTGCCTCATCCTCCGAATCTGCCGACTAAATGAGCAACCAATTGTACGTAGTTAATTCATACACACCAATTTCGCCGAGAGGCCGTTGAGGAATAGGACTCGAAGAGCGCGAGGCTCCCTGCATCAGTACATCCGTGACTTCGAAATCAGATTCTGCGCCGTCTGACTCGGAATCAGAAAGGAGCTCGATGATCTCATGGCCGCCGTGGTTCGTGGTACGCATCTTTATGGAAGGGGGAATAGCCACTGATACTGGTTCCCCTTTAACCGAACAGGCAGGAGGAGGAGGTACCGAAGGAGGGTTGGTTTCGGGTTTGACGTGAATAGGATTAGACGGTGTCGATGAATTATGATTCGGGGTAGAGCAAAGAAAGTCCCTGAGAAGTGTGACATCAATCCATGTGTGGTCAAGGAACCGCGCCGCATTGGATGCAATGAAGTGGGGAGTATGAATCTTTCGAATGCATCAAAAATGATACACAGACGAGGGTGAAAAAGAGCGCACATGATCCCGGAAAGCAGTCGCCTCCCGGACCGAAAGAGTATCCGAAGACGCCTGTCGGCTGGACTGAGATCTGTACGTGTCGAGGCGTTCAAATCACCGGTGGCGGCTTTCTCCAGGAAGGCCTCCAGCGCGAGAAGATCAACCCATTCGTGGTCGAGGAAGCGAGACGCGTTAGACGAGAGAACTAGGTGTATACATCTATTCGGGAGTTTAGATAGATAAAGGCGTCACAGCACGACGTACATGGGTGCGGAAGTCGATCAATGACGCGCCGGGAGCCTGTCAATGAAAAGGTGTTCGACGCCGGTAAGATTCGAGTTGCTGGTGCCATTGGTGGGATTTTGACGCGCTTTTAGCGTTGGTGGGCTTGTTGGGCCAGGAGTGGTGGTAGTGGGAGGAGAAAAAGAGGCGGGATCTGGCGAAAAAAGGACACGTGTCTTTCCAGAGTCGGTGCCAAGCCCGGCACATTCCCGAAATACAATGTGCCCCCCTCTGTTCACGCACGGCACATTCACTCAATGTGCCGCCTCTCAGCTGAATGTGCCGGACCCACGAATGTATGTAAGTGCCGGCCTTTGTATATACCCCTCCCTCCCCTCTGTCTTTCTACAATCCAATTTTCGTTTCTTTTCCTGTCCACTTCCTGATTTGGATGAGCTAAGACCATCGGCGTCTAAAATCAACACACGCAAATAACTCTCAGAAGTCAAGAAAAAAAACCTGTCGTGTGGGCCAGTGGGGTTAGCTGTATGGAAGACTCTTTCACTGTAAAAAAATTTGAAGCCCAGTGGTAACTACCAACCTGTTGCCGTTGACATCCGACCCAAATCCGACCTCAGGCTGATAGTACAATCAGGGAAGAAAAAAATCAAAATTGCAGGACAAAGGTTTAACGTTTAGCTACCAAATCCCCGGCTTCAAGACTTCCGTTTCGCCCGTTCGCCTGCATCTCTTGTTGAGTGTCCCAGCCGGGTCCATGAGCATCCCGCGCTCCTCCTCACAGTACCCAACACGGGCGCCCGCGGACACTCAGAATCAGTCCCCATCCGCATGTACATGCGCGAGCCTCATCGCCCACTCGAGCGCCACGCACACGCGGCACATATTGCGTCTAGCCTCGCCTGTGTATGCTCTCGGGCCGCGCCGTTGAGCGAGTCTTGGTGGGCCTGAGGATGCTGGGGTACGAGCACATCACCTCATTGGCCGCAAGCACATCCACCAGAGGATATACAAAGAGCAGCGCACACACACATTAATAGACGCGACACATTTAGATCAGGAGCGACACATTCCGTCAAAGTGTCGCCTCTGATCGAGTCACCGACACTTACCTTTTTAGAAATGTGTCGCACTTGGCATAGCTGCGCTAAGCGCGCGCCGTTCCTTCCGGACATTGCCACGTGGGGCTCTGGCATTTTCCTCCCGCCTCTTCCTCTGACCACTACCACCACCTTCGCGGACAACGTCCCCGATGTAAAAGCGCGCCAAAGATGTCTCTCGCGGGCATGAATCCATCGAAACACATGACTCCGAGTTCCTTGATGGCCTGCCAGCTCGGCAGCTGATCGACCATGTACGTCGCGCGATGTCACATCCCCACCTTTTTAAATGTGCCGACTGATAGATTTATGCTCCTGGGTACCTTATTTCCAATGCTACCAAGTTCCTCGACAACGAATGGATCGAAATATCCCCGGTCCTAAAGGATCTTCTTGGCCGGATATGCTCGGATTGCCGTGTAAAACTTCAGGTTTTTGTTTTAATATCTACACGCCCCTCCACTAATTAACTCATAGGCGCCGCCGAGGAGCCATCAGCATTTCGTCACCTGTAGTCCCAAATTCCAAGGAAAGTATCGGGCACACATAATACCGGACTACGTGGATGAAAATCTGCTCGTGCGGTCGGTTCTGACTGCGAATTCCAGTGAACCGTCACGACGAGATCATGTATGTATATCATTTATCTCGGCAAGAAGTTGACATTCGTACGTCACAGAATTCCAGCGCACAACAGGTCGATGAGGAGCATCCTTGCAACAAAAAGGCTAGGGCCTCCAAGGTACTTCTTTAAGGTTGCTCCGACGCATCCGTTCTAATATGGTTCAAATTCAGTCGTCGTCTTGAAAGTTTCTAGAGTGCATGAACTAAATTGGCATAGATCACATTGTTTGCCTTGCAGTATTTATATCTTCTCTAATTAAAAGTACACTTTTCGGTCATCTATGGAGTGGATTTGGGTTCCCATCATTGACAATGCCTCGCCACGAGCAGGCCATGTTGACCGGTGTTATTTTTGAAGGTTCGGCTTGGGCACAACTCGGCGCGATTCGGCACGACTCGGTTAGGCACTCCGTGACTCGGTTATGTTTGTGTTAAGCCGGAGAAAATGTGTCGCTTCTGTTTGGAATGTGGTGCCTCTGAGCTGAATATGTCGCACCCGATTGGAATGTGTCGCCTCCAGTAATGTGTGTGTGTGCTGCCTTTGGTTTATCCCGCATCCACCAGCCACTCTGCAAGCTTCATGCGGACACTCTTTCAGCCGCTTCATGCGCATTCTCTCTGGGCCACGCTGGCCTCCGACCGCTCGACGCGCTCCGCGTATCGCTCGCCCAGCATGCCTTCATCCTATCGCGCGAGGCCGCCTCCTTTCGTCCCAAAAGCTTCGAAAGAAAACAAGTAGAGAAATTGAGGAGTACACACCTCCATCGCATAATTTCAGTGGTTCTAGCCGCGAGTCACGACCCACGGCATGCCCGAGTGGAGCTTACTAGGAGAATAGGTTAGCAAGGGTAACGGGAGAGGGCAGGGGAGAGAAAGGATGAGAAGAGGGAAAGACGAGGATGAGACGAGGTGCTTCGTGGGCGCGAAGACCATACAGCGCGCCATGGAGTATCCCATCCCGACAGCATTAGAGCCGGTATGGTCAGCGTATAACCCATGCACCACCAACGAGCTCTCGCAGGTGCGCCTAGGCCGTCGCTCTGCTCAATCTTTGGTGTGTGCGTGCTTTCATTGATTTCTACAACGATTCTCATCTTTTCGTCGTTTGTTTTGGATTGATCTATGGACACTTCCAAATACGAGATTCGGATGGAGAGATGACGCATTCCGGACGCTGAGGAATCAGGAGACCTCGAGGGACACCGGCGTTGCGAGGCACCACGAGAGAAAATGAGGGCTCGAAGAATTTGTTGAGAGTCAAAGAGACTCGATAGAGGAAGAGGATAGGGATTATTAGTCGGAGCTGAAGATGACAGGCGAATAAATCCTCCGCAGGAGATAGCTCAGATACCGAGGTGCGGTGGGTGGGAGACGCGAACCAAATATATAGATCATTTTTGGTGTATACCCGTGTGCAGTGGCCCAGGCCACCCCAATTGAGCCCATCGGATGCGGTGAGCAGGCGTTGGGCCGGGTGCACACGAGTTGATTTGATTAGCTGTGGGGAGGAAAGTTAGCGGGTCCCGATAGGATGAATGGAGGGCCTGTAGTTGACAATCGTGAATCGTGGTAGAGAAGATGCACGATGAGAACCCCGCCCGCACCTCTCTAGTTTGGAGCGACATTATTTCCCCCCCAGCAGCCCGAACTGACGTCGCAGTGGTTTCCCGAGAGAATAGTATGAGAGATGGCCTAACGTGGAAGAAGGCACAAGGTAAGGGAGATGTGAACGATCTAGAGAGCTTTAATATTTGCGCAGCTGGATGAATGGCCTCCGGATGATCACCGTCAGTGTTGTGCGGGGTTACGCGTGCCAACACAGAAATAAAGAAGAATGGGCGCACACTGAATGTGAGCACGCTGACGAACAAATCCGCCAAGCTCCCCGCGCGGGGGAGGAAAAGGAGTTGCGAAAAGGGAAGAATACTTAATACGTATATCCAGAGGCAAACGAACGATTGACTTTCGTTCCTAAAAAATAGTGTACTGCCGAAATCCAGAATAAATGAGTAGATCATGCCACTGAACACGCGTTCGATCAGTCCGCATAAGTATGCAAGAGACTTGGGGGTTGGGGTGGTGCATCTGCCATCAGAATACACTCGTGAGCTTTTGTAGCAATTTGATGTTCGTGGCGGCGTAGCTCTGAGCCGGGTCAGAGCGAAGACCACGCAGCCAGACCGACACGCCGAAGTTGATTTGGAGGCAAGTCAGGAGTTCAAGTCTCAGACGCTGAGGAGGACAGTGTTTGGCGCTGTTAATTGCGCACGCCAATGGCTTCTCTGTGTGACTCAGCACCACTATTTCCAAATTCGGAAAAGGAAGAATTTGCATTCGCTAACGGAGGAGATACAGGCATTGCCAGAACGTAAAAAAAAAGACCGATCCGTTGACGCAAAAGCAGTGGCACAAATCGTGTTTGCACTACTTAGTTGATAGCGACATCGGATCCGCACCACTAGGGCATCAAACCGTCGTCATACGCCACGGGCGTATGAATTACGCCCTATTTTTCTTACGCCACGGCCAAACCGTCCGTAAAGACCCCAAAGAAAGTTCGAACGGGACGGGTCCCGTACGTACCGTGCGTTTACGGCGTTTACAGTAATTAAACATCATCTTTGTCCCAACAACGTCAATAGAGAGTTTGCGGTAGCCACCGGGTGGCTTTTCCGGCATGCGGTGCCGGGTGGCTACGTCATTACGGTGGCTCCTGCAATGACGCATTCGACACGTGTTCCAACGTTCTTTATTCTATCGCGACAAAATGCAGCAGCCACTGCAACAGCCACCATAATGACGTAGCCACCTGGCACCGCATGCCGGAAAAGCCACCGGTGGCTGCCGGTGGCTACCGCAAACTCTCTAATGATAGTCTTGAGGGCCAACCAAAGTTGCATTCCTCTGGCAGCATATGTACAACACTGCTTACTCAAGGCTGCACGTATCAAGTTCAGTTCTGAGAGAGATTTTTTGTCATTTGTCCCATCGAACAACCCTTCGGCCGCTTCAACCAGCAAATATATTCACAATCTTTGAGTCTCTGCATGTCCAGGTAAGTAACAAAAGATTCTACCATTCTCGCGGACTGTTTTTGCTTCTTGCTTGGATGGCAGAAAACAGTTGGATAGGTACTGTAAATCATTTCGCCCATGCTGCACCACGGCTTAACTGAACCGCGAAGCACAACAGGTTTTAGTTGTGCAAATATATGGGACGGTGGCATTCTGGCAACAGACTTGTGCTGTTAAAATTGTGTATGTAGTATCTTCCAACTAATTATTCTGTTCTGCGCTAGCGGCTGAAGTACCGGCATCAGCAGCCTCGGATCCTTGTCTGGCTTCGAGGAAGTCAGGAATTATATCTCATAAAATCTCCTGTTGAATGCATTGCTCTGCTCCTCGGAAATTCTCCCAGATAATCCCTAGTCGCCTCCAATTTCTGGACAACATGCGGGAGTCAATTGCGGCGTAGAGAATCTCAAAGGGTAAGATCCCTGATGGGAGTTCGACCAATCGACTCAACACTGGTTCCTCCCTGCAGGTACAGGAACACCGCCATGCAGCGACACGAGCTCCCTGTCACATCAGAGGCACCAATGTTGCCGTTGTAGACACGGTTTTTGGAGCGATGCCGGTCACCTTTCAGAAACCCGCTTGGACCCCCGTAAACGCGTAAACGGACGGTTACGGGGACCCGTTTACGGCTTGACCGTACCGTCGCCGTACCGTAAAAGGTTGAACCAACCTGGCCGACGGTACGGGGGCGTAACAGACTTCTCTGACTGGCTTGGCTGAATGGCTTGCGCCGCTTAGCGGAGTTTGAAATTGGCTTGGCAGGCGTGGGCGGGGGTGGCTTGGGCGTGGGCGTGGCTTGTCTTCGCTTAATTTAAACCATTCCACTGTAATTAATTTGATTTGATCTCCTCCCAGAGTCTTCCTCGACGTCTCCCATCACCCTTCGGTCTGTGCCCGTCAACTTTGCACCGAATAATAGACACTTTCGCCGGGGCACGCAATTCCATACGAACCTGCCTTGTGCCTCTCAGTATGGTAGGTATCATCATTATCTAACAAAATCCGGGAAAATAAGCCATTGTTCGCCAACAAGACAAGACAACCTCATGGGCAGTCACGGTCTGTGGCCTATAGTTAGAAACCATAGCACTATTGTTCACTGGCCACTTTCCTCGAGCAGAATGGCTGGAATCTACGCAAGTACATGCTGCGCTCATGCTCCCACTATGTTATTTAGGCTTGTGTATTTCGGAAATGTTCTTACTTCTGAGGAATTTCATTCCACTGTACTACGGTGCTGAGATTCTTTGTCACACTTGCAAAACTACGTATCTCTGTTCATTTGAGCGTATACCGGAGCTGTGGGTTGATTTATTACCCCTCCTGCAGAATGAGGGGCTGCTGAGAATTCAACCAGATCGTCAAGCAATGAAGAAGTCGGCTGGTGCAGGCCACCGGCAGCGATGGGGAATCATGACATCAGCGAGCAAAAACATCGGAAAAAAATGCAAGCCAATGAAAGGAATACTTACTGAATACATTGGGCTACCTCAGAGAGAGCAAAAAATGTGCTTAACTCGTACTTCATTTTGGTGAACCACGCCCCCGCCCGTTTGATGCATCAGACAAAATGGCTTGTGATGCCAATTAGCAATGTTCAACTTCGCTCAACCCGGCGTCAATTCATTAATATATCGCTGCAACATGCTAGGATAAAGTAAATTACATATGCCTACAATGGTATCGACCTCATTATAATATGAACTACTCGACTTTTCGTCGCAAGCCGTGCTCACGCCCGTTTTGATGGCATCAGGCAGAATGGCTTGCGCAAGCCACTTTGTTCCCGAAGCAAAAGAATGATTTCTTGGCCTATCCCGGGCCTGAGAAGGCTCCATATTATTCAAATGTGTTCATTGTAGCAGAAGTACAGCAAAAAAATGAGGAATTGTGTGGGTTCAATTGATAACAGTGAAGACTATAGTTCAACCAGTCATGTAACGACCACCGCAAACAAGCATAGACGTCCAGACGGTTGGTTTCACCTCTTCGACAGTATGTAGAGGCTTTTTGTGAAGAAATCCCTTCAAATTTCCCTTGAGATATTGAAACACTTGCGTGTTACAAAAGTTGAGTGAGTTGAACTCTGTTTTTGTTAATATTTTTATGTGGTGAACACTTCTCCCGAAATTTTTACTACACACGAGCACTCTGAGTCATGGGCGTGTCAGTTAAGCATCGCAAGCCAGTGGGCTTGCATCTGAGGCGAAAGTGTCCTCATCATTTACATTGCGATGACGAGTATTCCTCAAGTATTAAAGATCTGCGACAAATGATGTTCCACGTACCTGCGGGGACGTATAATAATGTATCTACCACATAAGATCTAACACTAGGGTCCTAGGTAATGCGCAGTGAGCGCAAGCCACTTTGCTGGTGCCAAGCTCGCGGAATGGCTTGCCAAGCCAAACAAGTGGCTTGCAAGCCGAAATGCCGGGCGTGTGCGGGTGATGCCACCAAAATCCACGCCCACGCCCGATACAAGCCAATCCGCGCGGGCGCAAGCCACTTTTGCAAGCCAAAAACGTAACTCTCGGGGGCGTAACCGTATTTACGGGCCGTATTTCCGTAAAAATACGGGACGGGTTGATACCCTACGCACCACCACTCCACACCCGAGCCCGCCATTCTTCACACTGTGCGCCCATGTACGCCCCACAGATGCACAGGCGCTCTTCGTACCTCCCGTCCAAGTGGTGCTCCATCGGGTTCGAGGAAAGTGTACCTGGAAAGAACATGAGGCATCAATCAGGTCAGCCATGGGTACGGGCGCGGGCAAGGAAACGACGGCTCAGTCGCAAGGATGCGAGCCCGGGGAGCGGGAAGCGCGCAGGGGCAGCGGATCAACGCCCGCATGCCCACCACATCCGCTGCTCATGCTGATCGCGGCGCTCGGCCTGGATTCCCGCTGGTGGGCGAGGAGCGGAGCGAAAGGTGTCTTGGCCACAGAGCAGGACGAGCAGCGGCGGGGCGGGGGTGGAGGGAAAGGCCGAGGCAGAAATGGAAGAAAGGGGAGACGTCGAGCACGGATTACGCGCTGTCTGATAGGCAAGTAGCGTGCCGCTCCTCCTCCTCCAGTCGCCACGGGTTTGTGGACCTTGGGGTGTATCCGCGCTGTATTCCCGAAGATTCACGGGTGTGCGTGCGCGAGAGAGATGGACCACCGTGCATTTCCGGGACCACAGAGAGGACGAGAGGCACTCGGGTGAGAGAGTCCGGTCAAGATGTAACACGAATCTATAATCGAGATGTGGCCGCGACATGCAGCGTGCATCGTAGTCATGGTGCGCGACGGGGACGGGGCGGCGCTGAGGGTTTAGTGGAGGGCATGTAGGCGAGAAACGCGTTGCATGTGATGCAAATGGACGCCAGCTTCGAGCAGAGGGTGCGGTGGGGTAGGGATGTGGGCGGCGAACAAAGCGTGCTTGGCACGTTGAAGGTACCATGTGCGGTGTGTGTTGAGGACCATTCAAGGGCGCGTATCAAGCGGTGGCGGTGGTCCTGCCGTGAGCACACTCAGAGAGCACGAGGAGGCGACGAAGGTGCCCGCGCATCGCGGGCATTGAAGCAGATATATGGCCATGAGGTGCTAGAACAGGGCACCGATCGATGACGAACGGCTGCGGCTAGCACCATGCAGCAGTGGTGGTGTGTACGGTCCCCGGGAGGCACCTCTGGCGATCGGAGGTGGAGGGCAATGACAAGTATATGGCGAATGACAAGTCATGAGGAAAATGGGCTACACATGGCGGTGATTCTGCGCGTCGTCCTAGGTGCGATAAACAGGGTATCGGGCGTGTCGGAGAGACAACAAGGTGATACGAACACCGGTGCATGTGTTGCAGACAGCGGTGAAGGCGCTGGGGATGCGCCCAAGTGCGCGTCGGGGATTGCACTGGAGACAGTCGCAGTGGGCGAGGAGGTGGGTGTAGGATGCGGAGAGCTCCACAATCGCATGCATGGCGGGAACGGGCTATCGGGTAGGTACTGGCACAAAGCTAGGCATTGCGATGGACAAGCCGTAGAGAAGATGGTGCAAATCGTGGCTGTGTTGATCGGCTTCCGGATCAATTCATTGCTCCTTGGCACCAATTGTCTACAAGAGCTGAGGAGAAAATCAATTTGCTTCCTCCGAGATTCAAAACGGTCAGCCTAGCCAGTGATAAAATAAATAGGTTCAATTCAATCCACTCCGAAGTGCCGATTTTTGTCTGTTTCTGAGTTCTAAATTGTCGCTACAAAAAATCCCGTTATTGTTCCTCTCTTACACCGTAGTCTAGATTACCTAGGAGTACCTCTGCGTAGCTTTAGGGCCAGGTACAACAAAAAAATAGAACCGTTTCAGTTTCAGTTTATCCTAGGTTGGGAGCCCAAAAATTGTCCAGGACCTGGCCTCCAAAGCATAATTCGGGGTCGTTGGATTTGTGAGCCTTTGACAGACAGACGACAGTACCCCCCCTCACCACAACCAGCCAGTTTTTTTTTTCTTGGTTGAACGTGGGCACCTCGCACCGTCAAGCGAAATTATAACAAGCGACTCGGCCTCAGACTGGTACTGACTCGGATATCGAACACTTGAATTCACATCTCGAAGTGTTAGCCTACTGTATACTGGATAGCGGATACTCCTACTTGGATCCTCTGAGAATGAGCTTCGAGCTCCGAGGATATCGTGCTACTTATAATTACGTGGCTACATTTTTGTCCTCCTCCCGCGCCCCATTCTCCAGCAGAAGTCGGACGACGTCCATGTGCCATTGCCGGGATGCAGCGGTAATGCAGTACCATATTTTCCATTCGGTGCGTTGATGTCCGCGCCGTGCTCCAGCAGGAGTCGGACGATCTCGTGTGGCCATTCTGGGAGGCGGCGAATAATGCAGATTGCCGGAATCTATACTCGCTTCATTGACATGTGCCCGTTTTCAAGTAGGAGGCGGACGATCTCGATGTGGCCATCATGGAGGCGCGAATAATGCAGACCTCTTCATTGACATGTGCACCGTTTTCAAGTAGGAGGCGGACAATTCGATGTGGCCTGCCGGAGGCGGCGCTCAATGAGTTTCAGAACCACCCCATTTTTCACCCACTTCATTGACATCTGCCCCGTTCTCAAGTAGGAGACGGACAATCTGGATGTGACCTCCCTCAGATGCAACTTGCAACGCCGTTCCACTGATTTTGGCACCCTTCTCGAGCAGGATACGAACGATTTCCGTGTGCCCTTGTTCGGACGCAGCCCCAATGGGTTTCCATAAGATGGATCGGGATTGACATCAGCACCGTTGTCGAGTAGGAGGTGGACTATGTCAAAGTGGCCTCCACGAGCTGCGGCCACCAACGATCCATCATAGTTGACGTCGCCTCCCTTTTCCAGTAGGAAACGAACGGTCTCCATGTACCCTCCAATGATGCGCCCTCAATCTAATGCACCCGCGATCGCCGCGGATTTACCGAGCAGGAAATGCATAATATCATGTGCCCGTATCGCATGCGCCTGGAACGCATCGTGGAGTGAATTATGTTATGCTCTGCTTGGTGTTCAAAGAGAGACGAGCAATGTCCAAGTCGCCTCCCGCGCACGCTGCCTCCAGCGCCTCTCGATGCGTGCACCGCCTCGAGTAGGAGACGGACGATGCCATGTGGCCGTAAAGGACGCGGCTGCAAAGCGTGTGCAAGCCATAGTCGTAAATGTATTTGTGTATTGTGTTAGCATCTGCTCCTTTGTCGAGGAGGAGATGCACAATCTCGATGTGCCCACGGAAGAAGCCTCCTGCAAGGGCATGCGAGTGAACTCGTCCACTTTTGGATTGACATTCGCGCCTCTCTCGAGCAGCAGACGCACTATGTCTATATGCCCTTCGCCACACGCGGCCGCCAACGGACCGCCTCCTCATTTCAACGTCGGCGTCGTTGGTGATCAGAGACGGACGATTTCTGTGTGTCCTTCTGACATGCAGCCTGCAATGCAGAGGCTGATCCGTGCCTTGAAACCACTGGCAATAAGAAGGCGGACAATTTCTGTGTGCCCTCCATACACGCGATGGACAGTGCATTGACCTCCATTGAATCTTCACTTCATCCGTTCCCTGAGACCGCGCCATTCGCCAGAAGGAGGCGGACAATTTCCGTGTGGCCGTGATGTGATGCAGCCCACAGCGCATCGGCAAGCTCCTTGGTATCTACCTCGTGTCCTTGAGCAAATACTTCACTCCTGCGAAGTAGCCAATTCTGGAACACATGGAAACAGGTGAGGTAGGACGGAGTTGGACCACCACGATGTGCGGTCATGGCTCCTGAGGGTACGCAGATGGTTCAAAGCAAGATATTGTCGCTTCCGCGCTCATAAGATGCATTGCCGAGTCAAATAGGCGGGCGGATTCATCGCAGAGGACCAAATGATGACCCCAGTACTCTGCTGCATATGACGCGAGGGATAGTCCGGGAATGTGTCCACATTGAGAGGATGTGGGGTCGGCGAAGTGGAGGAGATAGTCTATACATGTCTCAGCCATGAGTGGATGAGCACCGTCTCTCTGACGTGGATAGGACATGCATTACACCCGACGGGGTGCTGTTCCAGTGGTAACAGAAGATAATCCTGGACTGATGAATGAGCCAAGCTCACTATGCAGTCGCCTCGTAGAAATCATCTGCATCCAAAATGTTTTGCTCTCAGGGTGGTTGACGGAGACCAGTCCGACATCCACTCATGAAGGCACCGCGAATTGTGCGCTGCTCAGGGTCGAAGATATAATGTGCCGGGTTGGAGAAGTCAAACGCTATGGTGTCCTCCAATTCAGCTACTGTCAATGGCCGGGCAGAGTATATGATCCAGTGGAGAGTTTCTTCACATCTGGCAGGTATTGGGCAGGAGCATTTCCGGGCTGAGCCACCGGGCATATATGTCATGTAAGGTATTCGGCAACGCATCAAGCGTGGCATCGAGTTCAGCAGTTTTTTACACCTCTCGAGCTCTTGAAGCAGACAATATGCCAGACGAAACCTGGATACTAAATCAGATGGAAATCTAAATGTGCATTCAATTGGAAACAGGACACACATTCCGTTGCTTTTCTGAATGATACGGGCAATGATGGTAGCGGATTTGATCCCATGCCTTTAGCATTTATTTGATGCCAGTGTGCTCTGACAAACAGATCAATATCTTCAGACGTCGTGTTTTTCTGAATGGGAATTCGGAGGAGGTTTCGAGTGAGCTAAAACTCGTCTCGAAGATGTCGCGGGTTGGCTCGTGATGAGAACATGGAGGCGGATGCCCGACCAAGCGATGATTTCTGTACAAACTCGCATGATGTCGTAGTTTCTGCCTCGTCCAGCGCATCAAGAATAAGGTATGTGCACCCAAGCTCTTGGAGAAGTTTCTGCAGTAGACCAGAAGTTCAGCGTAAGTCGGAACGTCTGGCCACTGGAGGCCTCATAGTATTGGATAAGGTCCTATACGAGACCGGGCATTGACGGAGAGCTGTAGGACTAGACGACGCAGGGCATCTCCATACTCTGTTTGCTGTCGTCTGAAAAGTCAAAGTGGAAGTACGCAATGGCGGTGTTGTTCCGCGGTGCTTGAACAGCTCTTCGATTACCGTGGAGCTGGAAGAGTGTTAACCTAGGATCACGATTGGAACTGCGAAAACCTACCTCAGGATTGTTTTTCCACTCCGGCTATTATCACTTTCAGCCAAACCTAAATAAACAGATCTGTCACGTACAAGGGCCCTCGATCCACAACAATTTCCAGGGTTGTCTTGCCAATGAATGAAATCTTTATGTGGAGCAACCACAGACAGGTAGACTCTTGGCGGAGACCGCAGGAGCGGGCGTGTTTCTCCTTTGGGTCAGGTGCATTGAGCCACTGCTCCAATTTAACTTCAAGCCTACCATATTGAAAGGTCAACGACGGGGTGTTCAGACTTGAAAAACACTAACACTGTGTCATATGTTTTGCTGACATGCTCCGCAACGGTGCCCAGGCTGATCTGGATATCTACCAGGCGGTTGTTCTGGAGAGGTATTGTGAAAACTCTCTGGTATATGATGGAAAGTAGGCTATTTACCCGGAATCTTGTTCCGAAAGAATCCAGGCTTCTGTCGAGCGAGTCCAGCCCGGCACCGAGTTCTCCGCGCTTGACGATGCGAATGAACCCTCCACGATCATCGAAGGCACCGATCAGTTCTCGGGCCTCTTTCAGCAATCTAAGACCTCTGTGAGAACCAGCATATGTGTCAGCATCGCAGAAAAAGCTCACCCCGTGTATTCTTCCAAATCGGACTGGAGGCGACTGATCGAACCAGCGTGGCCGCTATCTTTCAGTCGAAGGATTGCCTTGCCAATGTCAAGAGCCAGGGAAGCAACTTTATCCAGCAACGCATCCCGTTTCCCGTGATTATCCTTGACTTCCTTCAAGGCAATCAGGACAATGGTGACAAGGTGATGGACCACAGACCTTGTATACTTTGACAACCTCGGATAGGATGGCACCAATGGGTTCGATGAACGGGGCGGATTCGACGATTTTGCCGACTTGCTGTACGATTTCCAAGGCGCCAACAAGTTGGATATGACTGCGTTATTTTTCGACGACCCATTCACGGCGTCAATCTTGGTTAATCTTCCCCGAATCGTTAGTGGATGCATACTACATCAGAAATCGAAGTACCTGATGAGTGGGATGGGACGTGATTGATCCTTTGGCATTTGTGGCCACATCTGATTCCACGGTCTGACTGTATGGTTATCCGGCAGTTCCGGTGCAGAGGAATCCGTATTCTCCAGTTCATTTCGCTATACCAGTCTTTAAGATCAAGAAAAAGCACAGCTATTATTTCGCTCACCGCCTTCAATTCTGCACTGACGATGATGCCGTCTTTGCGGAAATCTCATATACTGAGTGACGGAGCATGAATAAGGTATATGGCAACCTCCATCTCCAGTCTCACCTCTTGATTCGCTCTGTCCCGAGCAGTATTGCAACAACGTTGAAAGGAAAATTCTTTCTTCAATAGTTGCTCGTCGGGCCGAGGCCAGTGGTGCGCCGGTAAACCTGGAGAACAATAGCCTACTGCTATCGTCAATCCTGGAGGAAGGATCTGAATCGCCGTCAAATCCGGGGCCAGTGGATGGATGCACTTACGACGAAGGGTAAATATGCATTGCCAGTTCACGTTCTTCTGCTTTCGATTCCACCTCATGAAGTAGTGTGGCCTTATCTTTGGTCGACGCGGTCTTGACCGACACGAGGACTCGAAGCTTTGTGGGTTTGGTGCATGAGACACGAATTTCTGGCATGACGCGTCACCAAGCCAAGCGGCAAATCACTAAGCGAACCACGCTCACCGGAAATTTGCAAGGCAGAGCTGGAGAATCCTGTATCAGACTCGACATGGGTGATACACAACTAGGAAGGCGACGTACTTTCTGCTGGCCACACCAGTCATGGTGTGGGATAAGGTCGGACGAGCCACGAGGCAGAGCCTGCCATCTGACTGTCGTGCCGAACAGAGCTAAATTAAAATAAGTTCGGAACAAGCCGCCTTCTCCGAGTCGCATGATATGCAGTGCGCACTCCGAGATTGTCCGGAGACAGGCTTGTTCCAGCAATGTTTTAACTGTTTACGATATGTAGACAAGACATTCCTCGCTTTCGCTCCGGCATATTTGATTGACTTTAATTCATAATAGTATAGTGGTTTGGAAAGCTTTGTGCAGACAAGGGGTAACTTTCAGTGTTGGCAATTAGGCTTAAGAACCTGTCCTGGGGACCCTTGAGTATGGCAACACCGACTGGACAGCTTCGGTTGTGCGCCTCGGCAGTCCGGCAGGCGTGATTGGCGGAGCGCTTGACCCTTTCGGGTGGTAGGACCCCAGAGACATGTCGTTGACTGGGGGTATCCTCTCGCCAGGTTTCCGGCTAGAGTTAACCACTTGTACGATTCAGCTCCCATATTCTTTCGGTAAAATACCATTTGAATCTGCGTGCTCGCGACACCCAAAAGGTTCATGAACAGCCGCGACTTCCCTTTCGGCAAGGTGGTTGCATTTTCATTCAACCCGAAGGCGGCGTCCCACTGCAAGGTACATGCACGGGGACGAAAATCGCCGATTAACACGATTTCTACTGGCTGACACTCAACTTGTTGGTCACCAGTTTCTGGCTCACCGCCGGTACCTCAGATCTTCAAAATTCCGTCTCATTTCTCCCCAACTCTAGGTCAAATCATAATAATTCATAACTCCATCGGTTTTACGTTGTGCGGATGGATTTGCGGCCGGAGCCACCGGTTACAAGCTGGGCACTCGTTTCAACCATGGAATGGGCAACGGCAATATAATGCCCCTCGGATGCTGCTGGTTCATTGTCGGGACGTTCATTCGTCATGCCAGTGTTCAAGAGCTCCCTTCTCACGATCAGGCTGTTTCATAGCATTTTCTCAGGTAAGTGATCAGGCTCTGGGAACTTCCGCGATATCTGTCTCCTGACCGATCCTCTTGTGATTGGGTTACACTTATTTCGTGTCAATACCCTCCCAATCTTTCCATTCTTGGCTCTGAATATTCGGAATTTGAATTGCTATTCACCTCGGGGCAGATTTTTGCCCGCAACATCGGAGATGTTCTCTTGATCATCTCAGCTTCACCTCTCAGGCCTAAACTTGACTCATAAATCACAATCTTCATAAGTCACAATCCCTTTATATCCGCCCATCATTGGGGAGTATCTCACTCAACTCAGAACTTTTGACCGTTGATTATAATCAGGCCATCCTACAGCCGTCAAGGCTATCGATTTTTTCATCCATTGAAATTCAAAAGCCCCTTGTTCTGATAGGCGCAGCAGAGTCAGGTCATCACTAACCGAGGAGACTCTCGTCTTGCGTGGCATTTTGGATTGAATTTATTTCAATTCCGACTAATACCATGTGGTTCAACTTAGGATAAGCTCGGTATGCCACCTCTTAAATCTCCTCATCTGTACCTACAGTTGCGCCTATATTTTCCTTGGATAACTTCGTCTCAGCTAGGAAGCACAAAAGCCAACAGCCAACCCCTGAATCATCGGGCCTTTTCATCTCACGCTGCGTTTGAAATTTCAACATCTCCGAGATCTTTGACACCATTTGATCTGAACACGCCTTCACGCTGCGTTTCTACAACAAAGAGCTGCCATTTGCCCATGTACTTGGTAATTATCTTCATTCCGGAAGACAGTTTCCGGAGCTCCCATAGGAATTGCAAGCCACTAATCAGATTCTCTTACAGAGGTGGACTGTCGTAGCTGTCCCTTCAATTCTCACATACTTCAACAGCCTAGAGGGCGACACCCTTCTTCAAGGACTAGAATTCCTGGTCTGGCATGTCGAGTTTTGCTTATTTCCTAAACATAGAGGCAAAATTTCCATTTATCTGCGTATTTCATCCTTATGTATTATCATGGTGTTCAATGTCCGGACGACGAAATTTTGTGGTTGTTCCTCAAAATATTATAAAGCCTCAAATTCTGGAGGGGGCCTAGCCTGTTTGATTTGATTTGCCTTTGATTCAACACGTAGGCTTTTTGTTCTTCTTTTGCTAGGGAACAGGGAGTCGGCTGGACCTCGAACGAATTAGACAACAATGGGTTTGGAGCAGGCCTGCTCACCACCATGTGGCTGCAGTGTTTCAAAAAGAAATGGACCTTGCAAACAACCTCGTTGTTCATTCCTGTCACAGAAATGAACGTCAAGGTTTTTTACCGTGGGGAATTTGGGCTTCGATGTCATAATAACTCTCAGGACGATGTGTACTCTGCTCAATTGTGTTCCATCAGTTCCCGTTGCGAAAGTTCGGCATTGCCGAGGCACGATTGTGTCGTAACAAATCTGAATCCAACCTATACAGGTTTTTCAGCCGTGACTCGAGTTGAACTGTCCTATAGTTCAATTATCAATCCACATATGAATGGGTGGCCAGGCAAAGTGGAGTATTGTAGTTCACGTGAGACATTTGTTTCATAGGATCTGCCCCGGTTCGCGACTCACTTCATCGTCAACCAATCGTACCGATGAGCTGTTCAAATCTGTGCCCATCCACCATTTATTGAAAATTCAACCGAAGTCCACGTATTGCGCTCATTTGCATTCCCAGGCCGTCAACATCCAGTCCGTCAGAGGTGTCGTGCCTTCAGCGCCGAACATTCTTCCCTTTTAGTCGGAATTAACAGAATATTAACTGCGGATCTCCTCACAACCAACATATGTGAAATGTGAACTGTTCCGCTCCCTCAAGACCGCAAAACTTGCCTGCGCAGTGAACGCCAACTGAAAATCCGGAAACAATTGTTCTTCTCAAGGCTGTGGATAGGCCTAAAAAATGACTGACGCTCAACCTGCGACCCATATTCTCGGACAGAGAAAACGATGGGGTTTCTTTCTTTCTTTCTTTTTTTTCACGCAGAAATTTCCCAATTCACAGTAAGGAGTTGACTTTGTTAGTATCTTGCTTGACTCTCGAAACTCATCTATTTCAGCTTCTTGATAACAACGGTTCAGAAACCACACAAGGATATCAGATGTGACCCGAATGTCCGAGTGAAATGCATGGTGCGGGAAGTTGAAATATAGGAATAATGCTGGCTGTTCCTTGAATTAGCATGAACAAACAGGACCGTATTATGTTGTTATGCCCGAACTAGACTGGTTGTGGTCAATCAGTGCTCGACAGACTGCACCTCGAGCCTAATCTACTTCAATGCCCCTGCCGGCCAGATGGGTTTCCCAAGCTGCCATCTGGAGGGGATCTCATTCCAACTCGCTCTCCTTGAAGTGGGCATGACTCGCCTGAAATATGAAAGGTACTTCTGTGTTGTAAGTTGAGTATTTTGAATGCGTACAATCGAAGGCTCAGCTCGACAGATCTTCGAAGTAAACTAATGCCCCCATCTAGGAATTGCAGAATTCCCCACCCAGTGAACATTTTATGATATGTATTCCATTGAGAGCCAGAGTGGGGCTGAGAGTTGTTCTAACTGTGCGGGGGAAACCCGGAGCCGAATTGATCAGATGTGGGGATGACGTAAATTCTGAAGCTAAGGTGTGGAGATGAATTTGTGCTACACAAGATTATTCAAAAAAAGCACATATACCTCCTGCATAAAAGAATGGAAACAACAGAACATCTGGTTGAAAGTCTGACCTAGGAAACAGTGAGACTAAGATACTCGGTAGTGAGCCAGAAACTGGTGACCAACAAGATTGAGTGTCAGCCAGTAGAAATCATGTTGATCGGCGATTTCGTCCCCGTGCATGTACCTTGTAGTGGGACGCCGCCTTCGGGTTGAATGAAAATGCAATCACCTTCCCGAAAGGGAAGTGGCGGCTGTTCATGAACCTTTTGGGTGTCGCGAGGACGCAGATTCAAATGGTATTTTACCGAAAGAATACTGGGAGCTGAATCGTACAAGTGGTTAACTCTTGCCGGAAACCTGGCGAGAGAATACCCCCAGTGATGCCAACGCTCCGGCCAATCACGCCTGCCGGACTGCCGAGGCGCACAACCAAAGCCGTCCAGTCGGTGGTGCCATACTTAAGGGTCCCCGGGACAGGTTCTTTAAGCCTTAATCTTAAGGGAAGAGTTAAGGCCTTACTTACATTTTAGGAAATAGTTTCCTATGCTCAATTTTCCGCCCAAAACGCCTGGTATATGGCATACGGTGGCAGAACAGATGATTTTACACCATGAGCTTATCATTCAATCAGTTTCCCTGACCTGGCAAGCAAAGTCTGCCGACCTCCCTGCCAATCTATTAAAATTTAAGGTAGAATCTGATTATCTATGGCGCAGCATCATAGGTACTAACTTCTCCTTAGAGGTCGAGACAGCCTTTGCAATGTTTTTCCGGTGGCTCAAGTTGTTGTTTTTTCACTCACTGGCGAGGGCAGTGGTATGTATGGCAGAGCACCAAAATCAAAGCGGCGATCGGTGCCGGACAGTCCGTCCCGGAAGCGGCCCGCATCCTTAGGGCCAACACCGGTACTACTACCCAATGGCATAACCGGATTTGGGCGTTCATTCCTTCGGGATCTCACCCGAGAGAAACGTTGGGAATTATGAAGCATGGTTTTGCTCTGACATAATGTTGAAGAATCTTCCCAAGATTATCTCAAATTAGAGAATGTTCGCCAAGGGTAGCCGATCTGTGATTGCCGGACCGGATGCTGGGTGGTTGGTTCGGCCGTCAGGCCTTGAAAAGATTTCTGGGAGCAACTGATTTTATGGCTCCAGGGGCCTCAGGGCAGACCAAAAATGCATATAAACTGTCTCTCACCTTAGTCTGTCCCCAAGACCTCATTTCCGGCCATCTTGATACTTCATGTATTAAGCAGATCCCTCGTATCAGTATGCACCTGTTTGTTTTCACACGCCACAAGCGTTCGCACAGTAATTTACCCTTTTACACCCACTTGGTGCCCAGAGCCCTTCCAGCTTAGCCAGCTGACCTCTGCATCAATAAATTAGCTTTTTCCAGGGAATTGGACCCTATTTCAACCTTGCCGACCATGCCGTATCGAACTTCTGTTCCGAGATGGACCGCTGAAGAGCCGTTCAAAAAGAATGGCATCTTGCTTCACCATCATTCGCTCCTTTCTCCTTCCCATCGCCCCTCCACCGCACAAAGGTTCTGCTCCTGAGTCCTTCATGTGCTATTCTTGCTTCAACGACTCCTCGCACGATTCAACAGGCCTCAGTGAAGAGTAAACTGCTTCCTCTGTGACGCGCAACTGAATATTTTTAACGTCAAGTCGGGCGATCCTGGCAAGAATCAAGCGTAATACGCAAGATCTCCTGGGTGTCGACTGAGTGTCTCTTCAAGGTACCGGCTTCTCAGGCTTGGTAAGATCATCAAGTCATCTGCCCACCCATTCAACAGTTCTCACGCCTCGAATACAAGACTCTGCATGTGTCTCCTCAGCATCAAGATGCCTTTCGCGGTGCCCAATACCTTTCGAGTTTCAACGGACGCTGCGGGCAAAAGTGTCGAAGCCTTCTTATCTATAATATCTTAACAACGAAGTCATCCAAGCATTGCTGTCTTGCTTCCATACTGTGATCTTTTGTTGCTGATTGGGTGGAGACTGTTCCCGTTCTGCTTGATTGTTGGTTCAGAGTGGTGAGTGTCTCCGGCATGCCAGCCGAGTTTCACTGACGATTACCTGTCGTTTATACCCACCAACGGTTATTCGGTGGCGTTTCTGGTCCGTTTCCTACCTGAACAGTGCAGCCGTATGTTTTTCCGAGCACATGCGTATGACCCACCTTGCATACATGACCTTTAAGTTAGGTAGGCCGGTTGTTCAATGGGTACAGGAAAACAGATGTGGTTTGCGGATCGGTGGATATACCGTTGAAGCTGTAAGTGAAGTTTAGGTCGACTAATACCCTCAAATTGATGTTGACTCTGTCTAATAAATTGAATGAACTATGCTTCGACTGTATGAGCCGGAGCGAAGCTCCGGCATGTCTTGTAGGTTTTACCAAGGATCATCCCAATTTGAAAGGATGTTGTGTCTATTTGGTCATGAACCAAGCCCGATATTTTGCCATTTCAAATGTTGCAGAAGGAACATTGACCCCTTGTGGGTCACTTTTAGTGGGTTGTGGGCTCAAAAACAGATTTTGGGTGGGAAAAACAGCAACCCACGTGATAAATTGCCTTATTTGGACGTCACGTGGTTGGGTGGTTCAGTGAGCGGGTCTTATTTTCAAAAACCGGCACCGGCTCCGCTTTTCACAGATCGGTTACCCCCTTGATGTTCGCAAATCCGGGGTTTTCGCTCTGCGGAAGCTTCGCGGGGCCTCCGACTGCACCAGTCCCACCAATTCACACAGACCATTCGGCGCGAAATCATCGCGAGAAGGGGGGAAAATATGCAAGCCCTTGCATACCTCGCCAAAATCCTCAAAAAGCTTGGCAAACCATCAAAAGCTAGGTGATGTTTCATCGGCATATCCATTAGACCTCCGATCCTGTAATCCTCACCGAGCTGGTGGGGTTTGCAATGGATTGTGAGCTCTACAGAGCACATTTGCTTTACAATGGTATGCATTGAATTGGGCTGCATGTAGAATACCGGAGCTTTGTAGATTACTTTAGGAATTGCATCCCTTATTAGAATCCGAAACCGAATCCAAAACCAGGTCAAAATTCACAAAAAAAAGGAAGCCCAGAGCGGGTGCTTGCCATCATGTCGCCTACGTGCCCAAGGTAGAATTTCTGTCGCTGTCAATTACATTATTGACATTTTCTTTTAGCTTCCTGACGACTTCTTTGACTGGTTTAACAGCGAAACTGGGCACGCGCCTTCGGCAGAGGTCTTGACACACTGCCGCCGCGAACTCATGCATGCAATTTGGAAACGGCTGCTCGATGGCGATTTTCTGGAGGCATGCAAACATGGTATCGTAGTCGAGTGCCCAGACGGAATCTCACGGCAATTTTATTTTCGTGTTTTCACGTATTCTGCTGATTATCCTGAGAAGTTCGCATTTCAAACCTAATATCTTCCCGTGCTCTGACAATATTCTTTTCAGGGTCCTCCTCGCCACAATCCGTAATTTAGGAAAGTGTCCCTGCCCACGCTGCCTCGTGACCAAGGACAAGCTCGACCAAGTCGGTACTGTCAGAGATGACAAAATCAGAGTTAATGCTCACCGCGTCAACGATGAGCACCGCAAGTCTTATATTCAGCGGGCGCGAAATTGGATCTACCGAAAAGCTCTTGTCATCAAAAGCACCAAGGTAGAAGGTCTTTTCTACGCGAAGTCTTGGGTTCCCACCACGGTAGTGTGCCGCATTTAATTGGGTATCTTGGTCTGACACTATAGTCACGAAGAACGCTTTTTCAAGTATTGTGGAATATGGTTTCAGCATATTCACCATGCTCGTCGTTGATTTCACATGAATTCGAGCTTGGCCTCTGGAAAGCGATTTTTACACATCTCATCCGGATCCTCGTAGCTCATGGCGGCGATGCTGTGCAATCTCTAAATACTCGGTTCGTTCAGCTCCACCTTTCATCCCAAAGTTACTGTGTTCACGAGCAGCACAGATATCGTCAAGTCCCGACCTTTGGGAATACTGTCATTCGACGCTTCTCCAACAACGCCTCAGCGATGAAGAAATTGGCGGCCCGCAACTTTGAGGACCTATTGCAACTTGCAAGTGTGTACCCAACTTCTTGTGTTGCTGTTCCTGGCCTATCAATTATACAGTGTGCTCTGCCGGTTTTTGAGGGTCTTCTTGATGAAGAGTACGACGGTTTGATCCAAGACCTCCTCTTTACTCTCCCACACTGGCATGGCTTGGCCAAATTACGCCTTCACACGGACGTTACTATCAGCACGTTGAAGGAGGTAACGAAACAACTCTTCCGGCAATTGCGCTACTTTACCAAGAAGATTTGTCCGGCATTTACTACGAGGGAGCTGCCGAGAGAGGAGGCAGCCAGAGGCCGTCGAAACGCCAAGAAGGCCGCCTCCGCGAAAGCTGCCGGAAAGGCGCCGAAGGACCCAGAACCCGGTAGCAAGGTCAAGACATTTAATATGCTAACATACAAGGGCCACTTCCACGGAGACTATGTACGTACGATACTGTTTTTTGGCACTGTTGATTCATACTCCACTCAACCGGTGAGTTTTGTGTTATTTTCTGTCCTGTATGTTGATTATATTTTTCAGGGCGAGCTCGAGCATAAAAGAGTCAAGGCATATTAAGCCCGTACCAACAAGAACGATGCCGTTGGCCAGATAACACAGCTTGAACGACTCGAGACTGCCCTGTTGAAGATTTCCCGTCAACAGAAAGCGGCCGAGAAGGATGTCAAATGTATCCCCCCAATCACAGCCATTCCAGAAAATGGGAAGAAGCGCAAACAGACACCGGGCACCCGCCGAGCCAAGAATACACTACCTACCATTGATTTCGCTGAGTCGGAATCACTCCCGTACACCCCTCCCGAATTTCACTATCACATTTCGCAGGGGTGAAATATTCCGTAGCCGTGCTCTTGCCCTGGCACAGCTTTTCTGTTTTAGCCTGCGCGATTTCGATCTGGACACCACCTTTAAACACCTCGATGATGGCGTGGCAGAAGGTCTCCCAAGTCAAATACGACCCAGTAGCGTCCTGAGTCTGCATGGCCAGCACAACATTATTGGCCCACTGGGAGGCAGAGCCATCCTTCATGTAGGAAAGCGCGAAGGTGATCTTTGTACTATCTGCGGTATAGGTGGTGTTGCCGTTGAAATCCAACCAACAATCTGTCAAGAATTGGTCCACCTGTTCTGAGTCCCGGCTAAACATGCAGGGAGCAGCAACCCCGGGTTGCTTAGTGCTGACCTTGACCTCTCCTCCGGAGGAGAGTGTCATGATTCAGCATGCCCCAACCTTTTTGCTCGGCTCAAATGTTGAACCCTGGACACCCTGGGCTATCGAAACGATGAGACTGGTCCAATATCTAAGCATATTTGCAACCAGCAAGACGACACATGTGGAATAACCAACCAGGGGTTATTCATATTGGAGATTGGAGATTGACAGCAATCGAGACTCGGAATGACCAACCAGGGGCTATTCAATATGTCTTCGCACCAAACTGAAATGAAAATTGGGACACCCCAATTGCCCGTTGCCATGATCAAACATCTAGGAGAATTCGGTATTTCATGAAGAGTCAACCATCAGTTCCAGGTGGGAACACTATAAACTCGGTAGAATCTACATGTACCTTAGATTCTACCTCGTCCAATATTGAGCCTACTTTGACCTGACAATGGCACAGCACTTTCTCACCACGACCACGAACGATGCTCATACACTTATCATCTTCTCCTCAAGTTCTGTGACAAGATGGTTATTCCAACCACCTCCCAAGAGTCCTGTGACAACCCCCCTCGATGGCAATAGCCAGAATTCCCTTCTATTGTCGGCTTGTTCAGTGCTGCCCTCTCGTTGCCGATCGTGACCACTCATAACCGGGTTATTCAACTATCATCCCAGCCAGGTTATTCCCTGTCCGGCCAATGCCAGGTCCACCCAGGGCTTGTCTTGACAGAGAGGGAAGGAGACCCTTCATGGGAGGAAGCGGTGTCCCACAGCATGCTCATGGCTGGTTTTGCGAGACCTTCTCTTCATTAGCCTGCAGGGCTTGGGCCTGCAGTCCGGAAATAGTTTCCCGGAGTGCCAGGGTTTCACCATGGGCCTTGAGGGCCTGCTGGTAGAGGAGTTCGAGGCGTTGTTTTGCCGAATGGGCCACGAAGATGTTGGGGTCCAGCATAGTGAATCCATGTTCACTCATCGTATTGTCCAGTTGAGTCGTCGGTAGGTTGATACTATTCTTTTGTCAGCACAGGGCCTCGCCGCAGGGTAACTGCGACGTAGGCAACTGGGCGATACAAGGAATAGGTGAAATGCAATCAATTAAGCACTGGAGAATAGACTAGAATAGTGTAAGGAATGTAGGTATCTACTTAGGGTTTATATACTGTGAAAATAAAGGGGTATAGGGGACACTAGGGGCAAACACCATGGGCGTGGGTTCATTGCAGAGGTCCAACACTTGCCATGACACTTGCCACGGCGTTGCTTTCGCACATGTCTGGAACAAAGAGAGTCAGTGTCAAAGGCCCGGCATGTGTCATCTGGGTCTTGGCATCATTTCGGCATCGGCAACCCCCGATTAACGTGGCCGTTAATGAATGAATGGATGACACAGGGGGCAAATGAGTGGGCACCTGTCATAAGGGCAACCGAGCGGCACTTGCTGCGCCCACGCTGCGGGCTTGACAGGCTGTGATAACCTGATTGCCTCCGAGATCTCACTACCAAATTGGGCATGGGTTTCCCACCGGGTCAACTTGGTTCCAATCTTACCACGAAGATTACGGAGGTCCGTAAGCACAGCTGTAAAGAGACTGTTTCTGTTTTTAAAAAATCACATTGAATTCAAATACAGTATACTATTTACGTCCTCTATTTAGTGCCCAACAAACTACCATAAATCGCTTATTGACGCCTGGATAGGTCCGTGAAGGTCTTGTCCAGGCAGATAAATGGGTGATAACATGTTTTGGTTCAATAACGATCAAAGTCTGGTAAGGTTCAACCTCAACCAGAGTGGCCATCATGCGTGGACAATGCTGAAATGGTGTACCGTGGATGTTAATGGGCCGATGTGGCGCTACAAAAACGAATTTCCTCAAGAATCCATGCAAGGGTACCTCCAGAATAAACTTGATAACCCCAGTTATTGGTGGGTCATTACTATTAGGCTTCCGAAACTGAATCAAGCTGTTTGCATGGTGCGAAGAATAACAGCTGTATGTGCACCCGTGCTCGTGGTACTCTCTAAGCCGTTTGGCATTTGGTGGTAGAACCATAGACTGATATTCTACGGCTGGGTAGCTCAGCCAACTAACACTGGCTTCACCAGAAGCATTAAGGTAACCCAAAACTGCCTTGTACTCTTTTGGAGACATTCTGGGGGCTTTGGATAGATAGTGAGCCAGAGCAAAGCTACCAAGTTCTTCGGGCTCCTTTGGCTTGGTTGTATTTTTCATGTCTAAAATATCTGCAAATTCCTTCAAGAGTGGATCCAGAAATTCGGAGTTGTGAAGATAGGCAAGCAAACGACAGTGACGAGCCATTTGGCGCAGCATGGTGTAATCCATATCATCTAAAACATCAATAAGTGCATAGAAATTCTAGACAGAGCAACTACTCACATAGATGATTATTTGTTTTAATTCTCTGAAGCATCCCATTAATTCGTTCACCCCAGAACTCATTCAAACCAGCCATTGGACCCCAGTACTTGAGAATACGTTCATTATGCATCGCCTAGTGGAGATTGGGAGGCTCAGGACAATCTGGATACATCTTTTGAATATGTTTGCGGTATGTAGTGTAATGCTCCATGAAAGATTCTGCTTCAGAGTCTGAAGTTTCATAGGAGGCAATAATATTTGTTGCTGCGACCAGATGATAAAAGCCTTCACGCATTTCTTGACTTGTCAACTCGTCTTCTGTCAAAGGTGTTTCCGGCAAAACAAGTGGCAGAATTGCAGTAAATAAAGTAAGAAACTGTTCTGCCTTCAGTTTCCCATGTTTTTTCTCTCCAAGATTGTCTGGTAGTCGTGTCACCCATGTTGGAAGGGAGACCTCTTTGATACATGTCCGAATTTTTGCCAGTGCATCTGTTGGTATTTTGAAGTTGCCATGAACAGCTGTGTCACCATACACTACATTTTGATGGCCCCTCAGCCGACCTTGATCGAGGTTGGCTGAGGTTGGCCGAGGTTGGCCGAGGGGGCTCGACCGGGTTGGTCGAGGGGAAGTTGGCCGAGGTCGGTTGAGGTTGGCCGAGGTTGGCCGAGGTTATCTCGGCCAGGTTGGCCGAGTCCCTGATCTCTGTCCCAGCGCCTCCAGCATCCCTGGCGCCGTCGGGTAGCCTTCCCACTGAGTGTGGGACCAAAGTAGTTTGCCGATGGGCTGTGTAACTGATGTCGCGTGGCGTGGCCAAATCAGGCCATAAATCCGAGATGCGACTGGTGGACTGGGAGAAAAAAGAGCTTGAGGGAATACCTAGAGCTGTGGGGCTTAAAACATTAGTAGATCAATATTAGTGGATGATCCTCATGAACCCTTGCATAGGTAGATTGGATTATGCTATGTTACAAACAGTACGAGTCGCTTTCGGCATTATGTCTCAATTTGGACGGCCGTTTACGTGTTGTGATCTATGTGCCGGATCAGTAGATCGCTCGTTACTAATAGTAACGGTTTAATGAGGAGTGGCTTAAAATTGAGGTCGACTAAAGGTTAACCAACCTTAGACCAACCTCGACCGACTAGGCCGAGCCAAGGAGTTGGCCGAGGTCGGTCGAGGGCCTCGGCCAAGGGGTTGGCCGAGGCAGCCTTAAAATGTAGTGGGTGGCGGTGGTCCTGCTGCGAGCATACTTGGAGCGCATCGCAGGCATTGAAGCGGATATACGGCCAGGAGGTGCTAGAACGTGGCACCGACCGATGACGAACGGCTGCGGCTAGCACCATGCACGCCGGTGGTGGTGCGTACCGGACACCTCTGGCGATCGGAGGTTGACAATTATGCGGCGAATGGCAAGTCATGAGGAAAATGGGCTACACATGGCAGTGATGCTGCGCGTCGTCCTAGCAGTGCGCATAAACAGGGCATCGGGCGTGAGCGAAGAGACAACAATGGTAATACGAACACCGGGTGCATGTGTTGCAGACAGCGGTGAAGGCGCTGGGGATGCGCCCAAGTGCGCATCGTGGGATTGCACTGCAGACAGTCGTAGTGGGCGAGGAGGTGGTGTAGGATGCGGAGAGCTCCATAATCGCATGCGGGTAGTTATGCGGGAACGGGCTATCGGGTAGGTACTGGCACAAAGCGATGGACTATGACGGAGAAGATGGCTGCAATCGTGGCTGTGTTGATCGGCTTCCAGAGCAATTGACATTGCTCTTCGGCACCAAATTGTCTACATGAGCGGCAGAGAGCTAGAGGAGAAAATTCAATTTGCTTCCTCCGAGTCAAAACGGTCAGCTTAGCCAGTTACCTGTGACCAAAATTAAATAGGTTCAATTCAATCCACTCTGAAGTGCCGATTTTTGTCTGTCTCTGACTTGATTTGTGAGTTCTACAATTGTCGCTACAAAAAATACCCGGTATTGTTCCTCTCTTACACCGTAGTCTAGATTATCTTAGACTAGGAGTACCTCTGCGTAGCCTTTAGGGCCAGGTACAACAAAAAAATAGAACTCAGTTTCAATGTCAGTTTCAGCTTACCTAGGTTGGGAGCCCAAAATCACAATTTCTTGTCCGCACGCGGACCTGGCCTCCAGGTATAATTCGAGGTCTTCATGTGCTTGGATTTTTGAGCCTTTGACAGACAGGCGACAGTCGAGCGCTGCGCTCCCCATACTCTGGCCCTCACCAGAACCAGCCGGTTTTTTTTTGAACACAGGCACCTCGCACTGTCAAGCGAAATTATAAATTATTTATAACAGGCGACTCGGCCAGAACTGGTACTGACTCGGATATCGAACAACATCTCGAAGCGTTATACTCGCGTTAATATTCACATCTCGAAGCATTACTGTTTATTGAATAGCGGATACTCCTGCTTGGATCCTCTGAGAATGAGCTTCAAGCTCCGAGGATATCGTGCTACTTATAATTACTTGGCTACATTTTCGTCCTGCTCCCGCGCCCCATTCTCCAGCAGAAGTCGGACGACGTCCATGTACCATTGCCGGGATGCAGCGTGTAATGCAGTACCGTATTCTCCATTCGGTGCGTTGATGTCCACGCCGTGCTCCAGCAGGAGTCGGACGATCGCGATGTGGCCATTCCCGGAGGCGTCGATTAATGCAGACATGCTGGAATCTGTACTCGCATTGAAATGTGCACCGTTTTCAAGCAGGAGACGGACAATCTCGATGTGGCCGTTCCAGGAGGCGGCGCTTAATGCAGACTCGGACCTGCCTATACTCGCTTGATTGACATTTGCGCCGTTTTCAAGCAGGAGACGGACAATCTCGATGTGGCCGTGCCGGGAGGCGGCGCTCAATGGAGTTGCAGGGACACCCCATTTTTTACCCACTTCATTGACATCTGCCCCGTTCTCAAGTAGGAGACGGACAATCTGGATGTGGCCATTCTCGGATGCAGCTTCCAACGCCGTTCCACTGATTTTGGCGCCCTTCTCGAGCAGGATGCGAACGATTTCCGTGTGCCCCATTTCTGACGCATGCTGCAATGGGTTGCCATAGTGTGGATCGGGATTGACATCAGCACCCTTGTCAAGTAGGAGGTGGACTATGTCAAAGTGGCCTCCAAGTAATGCGGCAGCCAACGATCCATCATAGTTGACGTCGCCTCCCATTTCCAGTAGGAAACGAATGATCTCCGTGTACCCTCTGCGTGACGCATGCTCCAAACTAATGCCACCCACGATGGCCGCGGATTTACCGAGCAGGAAATGCATAATATTCATGTGCCCGTTATCGCATGCGGCCTGCAACGCATCGTGGATGTTATGCTCTGCTTGATGTTCAAAGATGAGACGAACAATGTCCAAGCCGCCTCCCGCGCACGCTGCCTTCAACGCCTTCTCTTCGATGCGTGCGCCGCTCTCGAGTAGGAGACGGACAATGTCCAAGTCACCTCCCGTGCACGCTACCACCAACGCGTCCTCTTCGACGCGTGCACCGTGCTCGAGTAGGAGACGGACGATGCCAATGTGGCCGTAAGAGGACGCGGTCCTCAAAGCGGTGTGGTAATCGTAATAATATTTGTGTATTTTGTTAACGTCTGCTCCATTGTCGAGGAGGAGATGCACAATCTCGATGTGCCCACTGCTAGAAGCCTCTTGCAAGGGCGTGCGAGTGAACTCGTCCACTTTTGGATTGACGTTCGCACCTCTCTCGAGCAGCAGACGCACTATATCTATATACCCTCCGCCGCACGCGGCCACCAACGGACCGCCCTCTGGCATTTCAACGTCGGCGTCGTTGGTGATCAGGAGACGGACGATTTCTGTGTGTCCGTTCTGACATGCAGCCTGCAATGCAGAGCGATAGTTGTCGTTCCACATGTCGACCTTGAAACCACCGGCAATGAGAAGGCGGACAATTTCTGTGTGCCCGTTCATACACGCGACAGACAGTGCATTGCCCATCGACTCTTCATCTTCATCCACTTCCCGGATGCCTGAGGTGTCATTCGCCAGAAGGAGACGGACAATATCTGTGTGGCCGTGATGTGTTGCAACCCGCAGCGCATCGGCACGCTCCCTGGTATCTACCTTGTGTTCCTTGAGCAAATACTTCACTCCTGCGAAGTAGCCAACTCTGGAACATGTAAAAAGAGGTGAGGTAGGGACGTAGTAGGACCACCACACTGTGCCGTCATAACGCCCGAGGGTATTCAGATAATTCAAGGCAAGATATTGTGCACTTCCGCGCTTCATAAGATGCATTGCCGAGTCAAATAGGCGAGCGGATTCATCGCAGAGGACCAAATGATGACCCCAGTACTCTGCTGCATATGACGCGAGCGGATAGTCCGGGAATGTGTCCACATTGAGAGGATGTGTGGGGTCGGCGAAGTGGAGGAGATAGTCTATACATGTTTCAGCCATGAGTGGATGAGCGACCGTCTCTGTGACATGGATAGGACATGCATTACACCCAGTGGGGTGCTTTTCCAGTGGTAACAGAAGATAATCCTGGACTGATGAATGAGCCAAGCTCACTATGCAGTCGCCTCGTAGTACATCATGTGCATCCAAAATATTTTCGCTCTCAGGGTGATTGACGGAGACCAGTCCTGACATCCACTCCATGAAGGCACCGCGAAATGTGTGCCGCACAGGGTCGAAGATATAACGTGCCGAGTTGGAGAAGTCAAACGCAATGGTGTCCTCCAATTCGGCTACTGTCAATGGCCGGGCAGAGTATACGATCCAGTGGAGTAGTTTTTCCATATCTGGCAGGTATCGGGCAGGAAGCATTTCTGGGCTGAGCCACCGCGCATATATGTCATGTAAGGTATTCGGCAACGCATCAAGCATGGCATCAAGTTCAGCAGGTTTTTTACACCTCTCGAGCTCTTGAAGCAGACAATATGCTAGACGAAACCTGGGATACTAAATCAGATGGAAATCTTAAGGTGAATCTGGTGGGAAACAGGACACACATTCCGTTGCTTTTCTGAAGGATACGGGAGATGATGGTAGCGGATTTGGATTCCCATGCCTTGAGCATTTTACTTGATGCCAGTGTACTCGTGACAAACAGATCAATATCTTCAGACGTCGTGTTTTTCTGAATGGGAATTCGGAGGATGTTTTCGAGTGAGCTAAAACTCGTCTCGAAGATGTCGCGGGGTTGGCTTGTGATGAGAACATGGAGGCGGATACCCGACCAAGCGGTGATTCTCTGAACAAAGGTCGCAATGATGTCGTAGTTTCCGCACTCGTCCAGCGCATCAAGAATGAGGTATGTGCGCCCAAGCTCTTGGAGAAGTTTCTGCAGTAGATCCAGAAGTTCAGCCCAAGTCGGAACCGTCTGGCCACTGGAGGCCTCATAGTTATTGGATAAGGTCCTATACGAGACCGGGCATTGGCGAGAGAGCTGTAGGACTAGACGACGCAGAGCAATCTCTGTACTCTGTTTGCTGTCGTCTGAAAAGTCAAAGTAGAAGTATGCAATGGCAGTGTTGTTGCCGCGGTGCTTGAACAGCTCTTCGATTACCGTGGAGCTGGAAGAGTGTTAACCTGAGAATCACCGATTGGAACTGCGAAAAACCTACCTCAGGATTGTTTTTCCACTCCCGGCTATTATCACTTTTCAGACAAATCTTAATCAACACAGATCTGTCACGTACAAGGGCCCTCGATCCACAACAATTTCCCAGGGTTGTCTTGCCAATGAATGAAATCTTTATGTCGGAGCAACCACAGACAGGTAGACTCTTGGCGGAGACCGCAGGAGCGAGCGTGTTTCTCCCTTGGGTCGGGTGCATTGAGCCACTGCTCCAATTTAACTTCAAGCCTACCATATTGAAAGATCAATGACGGGGCGTTCAGACTCGAAAAACACTAACACTGTGTCATATGTTTTACTGACATGCTCCGCAACGGTGCCTAGGCTGATCTGGTTATCTACCAGGCGGTTGTTCTGGATTCCTGAATCGGGGTCAATGAAATAGTAAATATCTTTTAGTATTGGACGGACCGAGCTCGCCACGACGTTGAATAGGATGTGTCGTGATGAATGTACCGCCATGAATTGTGGGAACGGGATCAGGCACCGCAGACAGAGAGGACCGCAAGTCGGTATGCATTTCGTCCCCGGTGGACACGGAATGCGCGCGAGAAGGGGCAGGTTCCACTGTACCAATTGCCGAGAAAGGACCAGAGTGGCATCGGAGTTCGTGTACAAAGTCGGATTTGGGGCCGCGGCAATTCGACGAGAGGAGTTTCGTGATATAGAGGGCAACTGGGTGGGAGTATCTGAGCAATTTGAGCGAGCGTGAACGTGATGTCTGCGA